>BLKR01017024.1:0-16638 GCA_011170035.1 Teleogryllus occipitalis
AATTACAACACAATAACTCCTCTCTCACTTGTCTTCTTGAAAATAAACACACATTTAACTCCAACAAAAATTTTAAAATCTTGTCCTTTGAAAACAAAGGACAACAATGTATTATAAAATTTCAAAATTATAAAATTATTGAAAAATCCTTCTATCACCTGTTGAATTGAATATTTTCAAAGACCTCCACTAATCACACCTCCCAAACCCGTGTTTATTCCAGAGAACAAAATGGCTACGGAAACTTTGCATGCTTAACAGTCAAGTTTACCATGTTACTTGGGTAAGAGTTGTATTTCATTGTATTAGTTTATATTTTACCCTCTCTGTGTATGTTATTTATTGTAGATTGTCTTTGTATCTCTTCTAATAAAGGGCACTAAAGATGAGAAAATCTCTTCGAAATTTATTTGCTAAGACTATAATATCTTAAGGTAATGCTGTGAAATATAAAAATAGTATTTTCTGTAATTAGTTTATAATGTTAAACCTTATTTAAGCTTAATTTGTGCGAATACAATAAAGCAATATTGTAAACAAGTTGCATTCGAATTTTTTTGTATACCAGCATTATAAATTTGTAAGAGAATCAAACTGAATTTTGGGAATCAAGGTTTTTGTGACGTCTCCGGTATTTGACATCTGTGCGAGAAAACGGTGCTTGATTGTTCCGTTTGCCACTACCTCCCCGCGATTCTTTAGCTGCGATTGGCTGAATGTGTGATGACGCAACCACTCGTGCCGTAAAATGGTAATACGTCATCATTTATGCCTTAAAATGTTCTATTATGAACGATTTCTTGCGACTGAAAATGTTGCTTATAATGCCGGTTTACAAAAAAATAAAAATAATAAAAAATAAAAAGTGGAAGATTATTTCTATTGCCATGCCCATTTGTGAGCTTAAACGCACTACGAGAAAAGTAAGGGAACTGACCGCCCTCGGAAGACGTCGCTGAGGTCGTCGGGGCGCGTGTTGCTGTTGACGAGCAGCGTGAGGCCCGCGGCCTCGAACTGCTCCAGGGTGTCGACGTCGGGCAGGCGCGCGGGGGCCACGAGGCGGCCCGAGTAGCCCGCGGTGAAGGCGGTGCCCAGCACCAGCGCTAGCAGCAGCCACAGCGCCAGGCCCAGGCGCGCCGCGCCGCCCCGCGCGCGCCGCCACGTGCCCTGCTGCAGCAGCGCCGCCCACGCCTCCAGCGCGCGCTCCACGCGGTCCACGCCCCCTCCGCCCGCGCCCGCGCCCGCGCCCGCGCCGACCGCGTCTGCGGCAAATGCAGGGCCGGGGCTAGACAACTGGGTTGCGTGTTAGTGACTCCGGGCGCGTCAACTAATCAGATCATTAATACTGTAAGTGTAGTGGATGTTATTTCATCGGGAGGCGGCAGTGATCTTCCCCCGCTGGCTGGCGAGATTCGGCGCCGACCTACCGTCGACTAATGTGGGTTTCCCCAACCAGGTATCTCTCACCAGCGAGGCATCGCCCCAGCCAGGACATGCTCTAAGTCCCGGTCTCCCGGGATGTGTGGTAGTGTAGTGGATGTTAGTGTAAGTATGAAGGGTGAGGATAGTAGGAGAAAGAGGAAGGAAAGATCGCGCGCGGTCCGTGGCCCGATTTGTTAGCAAACTGCTCCGGTATTCGCCTGGTGTTGATCAGAGAAAGCACAGAAAACTACCAACCAGAGCGGCCGGACGATAGAATTCTCCTCCAGACAGCAATTGAATTCGACCTAGCTGACAAGCTAGTGTCCAAAATCCTGCTGCCGTCGGGACTCGAACCTAGGATCCCAGGTCAGCTAGACAATTTTGGACCCGGGTCAATGCTGAAACGTAGCCCGTCCTCCTCTCCCGAAAAAAATGTGAAAGTATTAAAAAACTACACGAGTTATTTTATTTGAACAAATAACAAAAATTACAACGTTAAGCTAGAAAAGGCTTTTGGAAATATATTTTAAATAATAGTTTGAAGTAAAATTATTTAGTGATCAAATAATACAACTTTCATAGTGATTTCAAAAGGCTCAAAAATGTTTGATAGGTTTAGTTGGGGTTTAATCAAATAACTTGTTCAATACATGAAATAATAAATTTGAATTTCAGTAGAATTTTTTAACGTTCGCGACATTTGATTCATTTCATACATTACTTATTTCATAGATACTACCTTACAAGTAATGACTATAATTAATTATTTAAGGCAAGAAAATTAATTGAATTTATAAAACATCAGACCACTGTAACGCGACTTATAAAATTACGATTACGGTTCTCTCGAATTCTAATTTCTTTTCCATTTTTTCCCCGTCAGTCCCATTGAGTTGCGGGCCCTCGAGCGATCGCCCAGTCTGCCCATGCCTAGCGCCGGCACTGGACAAACGGGTGCCGTCGCAAGGATTACGGACTGGGAGAAGTGGTCCAGGGCATCAACTGATGTGCGTCCTACCAGGAGGTGCAATGTTCGAGACTCGACAGTTACAGGATTTTCTATAGAGCTAGGTTTCAGAATTCTTCAGCTAGAGAACTAGGTTTCTGAATTTAGACGCTACCTGGAGAATAAATCTAGCAAGCCGCTGCTCTGATAGAAAGTTTTCCATGGTTTCTCCGATCAACACCAGGCGAACGCCGGAGTAGTACATAACAAATTGGTCACGGACCGCGCACGATCTTTCCTTCCCAATCCTCGTCCTATCCTTACCCTTACTTACATGCACTATACTAATACACATGAAGGGAGACCGGTTGGAAGACCGGATGAGAGCTTCGAGTTTGTCCCGGAGGGGCGGTGCCCAGCTGATGGGATACATCTGGTTGAGGAAATCCTGTTAGTCGACGGTGGGTCGGCGCCGAATCGCGCCACCCCAAGAACACCGCCACATTCCGAGGAAAAGCATCCACTACACTTATGGGACAAAAGCCTTTTGCATAGTGCCCGCGACGCGCCCGAAATCATCAATCAAGTGTTATGTGCTGTCTCGTGCTATAGCTATTCGTCTTTCCATTGTTTTCCATTGTTCCATTTCCTGAAGTTCCACTGCGAAGGCGGCGAGCGCGGTGAGCAGTGCGGCCCACACGGGCGCCTCGGCGGTCAGCAAGGATACCGACAATGTTCGGACCAAAAAGTAGCAATCAAAAATTAAAACAACATTAAAATAAATTAAAATATTCTCATAAAAATAGAATATTTTTAGTCTTCACAAAACCTAGAAATCTTATTCTACATGGGTATCCGGAAATAAATCTGATGAAAGAAGGAATGTGAAGTAAAGATGTTGATAACGATGTAGAGTAGAGATTAAACAATTAATTATTCGAAATACAAGCTTTGTTATACAATGTACATGTTACATGCGGGATATTATTGTTTCTTTTTCTTCAAATAAAAAATCAACAAAGTCCCTCTCCTAAGTTTTAATATGTTAATTAATTAATACTAGCTTCCCGTGATGTGGTCCCTGATTCGATTCCTCGACGAGGCAAAGATAGAGTTGTAGATTTCCTTTCAAATCGCTCCAGTTTCTGCAGCTGTGTGACGAAGAAAAGCTCAAGCAGGGAATCTTGCCAGTTACGGTAAAGAGAATACGTCATGTTCGCTGAAGCGAACATGACGTATTCTCTTCATGTCACGCTCTTACACTTAAGTATGGGAATTTAACTATGCCCAGGCATGGGGACACCGGTATCTGACCGACGAAGTCGGGCTACCGACCTAATAACGCCAAATTAATTAATATAAATTAATTTATATTAATTGTTATATTATTATATATAGTATATATAATATATTATTATATTTATATTAATTATTGTATTATTATTTATATTATATATACTATTATATTTATATTAATAAATCTGAAATTTTTCCATTAATTTATTTTTCAATGTTCCCCATTTGAGATGCCATGTGTACCTATGAAGCCCCACGCCACTGCGAAGGTGGCGAGCGCTGAGAGCAGCGCGGCCCAGACGGGCGCCTCGAAGGTGAGCACGAGGCGCAGCAGCGGCGGCAGCGGCGGCGCGCGCCGCACCACCACGCACGACCCGCTCGCGTCCACGGCGCGCGCGTACGCCAGCAGCGCCGCGTGGCGCGCCACCATCACGCGGTGGTTGAAGGCCACGTCGGCGCGCCCCGACGCCACCTCGCCGCTCAGCCCCGACAGCGACCCGTTGGCCAGCAGGCGGCCGAAGCCCGGCGACCGCGGCCGCACCTCCCGCAGCCGCGCGCCCAGGTGCGACAGCAGCAGCTCGCGCGCGCACACCTGCGGACACGCGCGGGCGGCGGGGGCCCGGTTGCAGCGGTGCCGCTGCCTCGGCGGCGTTAAAATGGTTTGGCTGTACGGGAAACGCCGCCGCCGAGGCACAGGTGCCGATGTTTTGGCCGCCATTCTGCGACCTTCCTCAGGGCGTAATGCCAAGGGACAGGTGCCGACGTTTCGGTCGCCATTCTGCAACCTTCCGCAGGGCGTGACGCCAAGGCACAGGTGTTGACGTTTCGGTCGCCATTCTGCGACCTTCCTTAGGGCGTAATGCCAAGGGACACATGCTGACGTTTTGGTCGCCATTCTGCAACCTTCCGCAGGGCGTAACGCCAAGGTACAGGCGACGTTTCGGTCGCCATTTTGCAACCATCCTCAGGGCATAACGCCAAGACACAGGTGTCGACGTTTCGGTCGCCATTCTGCGACCTACCTTAGGGCGTAATGCCGACCTTTCGGCCGCCATTCCGCGACCTTCCTCAGGACGTAATGCCAAGACACAGGTGCCGACGTTTCGGACGCCATTTTGCAACCTTCCTCAGGGCGTAACGCCAAGGCACAAGTGCCGACGTTTCGGCCGCCATTCTGCGACCATCCTCAGGGTGTAATGCCAAGGCACAGGTGCCAACGTTTTGGCCGCAATTCTGCGACCTTCCTTAGGGAGTAAAGTCCTCAGCAAGGTCGTAGAATGGCGGCCGAAACCTCGGCACCTGTGCCTTGGACGCGGCGTCTCCCGTACCGCCAAGAACATTCAGACTCCGGCCACGGAAGCCTGCGCTCTCACTCTGCAGTGTTGCTGACTGAGAAGTCCTATACTTGGGTTTCTGTAACCTGGCGGATGACAGTTGATCAGCTGTTACGGTTTTGTACAATCGGGAGCTACTACAGTGACGTCACCGTGATGACGTTGTAGCTCTCGATTGGATGACACCGTAACACCTGATGAACTGTCATCCGCCAGGTGACGGAAACCCATGTGTAGGGTTTGAGTCTACACGACGCGACGGTGACAGATTTGTGACGGTAGATGTATAGCTGGAACGAAATCAACCATTAGAGGACAATTCTAGCGTTCGACTGGTCTGATCGGTAGTTTTTTTGAGGTTTCTAGGCTCAATTCCGGGAGAATGTCCAAGAAGAGCCCTACAAGCGGACTGCATACAATCTTTCCTTGTATGTAGACGGAGGATTCGGTCGGAGAGGAACACCGTCTCCTTCCGGGATATAACTTACACTACACTTCCCGTGCCAATGACAATATTAGTTGACTCCGGAAACAGTAAAATTGAGAAAAAAGCAAACATCGTGTCCACGACAGTATTTGCTTGACAAATGACTAACATACATATAAATGAAATGCAGGTGGAATGAGTAGTGTCGAAGGCGGCAATTAAATAATGTACATGTTAAAGTAATTGGGATTCGTTAGAATGTCAAAAACATCGCCTATTTTACTTTCTTTTCTCGTATATTTTCAACTCGATATCAATGCTACGGTCTGCTGCCTAATTTTTGCAATACAAATTCTCCTTAAATCTAAACAACTTAAAATTACAACCAAAGCACAATTACGTCAAAATATATATTACGGTGTTACATCATTTACTTGTCAGCCTGACTTCTATTCAATAACTTCGTTTTAATTAAATAATACACTCCAAACTTGTTCGATTTACCTACAGGCTTTCGTTGTTTGTCAGATAAGACTAGTCCGTGGGCGGGTTGGTCTATTCATTAACGCTGATAGCGGAGTGAAGGAACGGTTTAGGTAGGAAATTGTGTAGATCCCAGGGTTCAGGAAGAAAGCTTTAAGTTTAAAAGAAAACATACAATTCTATTCAATAATACAATATTTTATTGAAATGTCAGGCGTGGTACCTACCTTTACTTACATATGATGTTATATCTAGTGTTAGATCTTATGTAGCGAATCGAAAATAGGAAGCGCGCTTCCGTTTTGAACCTTTTTTTAGTGAAATTAGATATGCAGTTTCGCTACCTCCTTGCGCATGAGGTTAACGAGTGCTCACACCTTAAAAACTCAAAATACATTAGACTTAATCCATCCACCGATACCTAATTCATGAAAAAGTCATACTGTACAGGGTATTTAGCGGAAAAAACAATTCCACTTGCAGGCACGTATTTCCATGAAAAAATACTATCTTTTTTCCGCCCTCCGCTGATGGTTAGTACGCTTAACAAGATCAATAAAAATTAGTAATCAACTTGTTCTACTCCCATGATACATTAATTGTCTGCAACTAATTGCATAGTGATAGTCATTATGATACAGATTCATTAATATACAAGTGTTTGATTAATCACAGAAATTTACTGATGAGAAGTAATCAATCACGGTAATCTTTCTACGAAATGTTCAAATCAAGCATTGAGAGGGAACTAATTATTGGACATCATTCTACTATACGTTTCATTCTACTGAGACGATCCGCAATCGAGAGATATTGAACCGACCGACAAAGCAAAGTGCTAAAATGTTGAAGGGGGTCAATCAAACGTGGAATTTACACTGCTAAAAGTTCGAAAAAGTAATTATAACTAGTCTTCAACATCTGATTGTTATCATTGGTCGAAAAGAACATACTGTATAAACTCAACATAATGGCTATTCATCATTACGTAATAGGAAATTATTGATTTCACGCTACTTCCTCGTTCGTGTCGCACTTTACCTCATTCACTTCACAATACACTAGTAAGAAAGAGGGAAGCTCTCAAATTTAAAAAAATGGTGTTAATGTTCAAAAGTTATTCGAGTCCCGATGTTGCCATAATGTCCACTAGTAAAAGGTGGATATTGAGTATCTAAATATTACTAAAGTAAATTTAACAAAGTATATTTTCAATCATAATTGGGCGTTTAATATTCAATCATAAAGTGGTGACAGCGCTAAGGAAAGTTGAAACCAAGACCGAAACGTCGAGATGTAATGGAAAATTAAATTATTTTGATAAATTGCAAAATCATTAACAGAGGGCTTAATTGATCGGAAATACTGACGAAGGACCCACAACTGAGATGAATTAAGCAATACCAATTTCTTGCTAACGTAATCTATCTACATCTATATCTATATCTATATCTATACTTCTATATATATATAAAGACAGAAGTGCGTTGTCTTCCAGCGCGGTAATCTCTGAATCTACTGAACCAATGCTGATGAAACTTTTGTGCTAGCATCCTTTAAAGGCCTGGAGTACAATAGGCTATGATTTACAAACATGAACGGTAATATCTTTTCAAAATAATTACTTTTCTGGACATTTTTCGCCTAGCCTTACATCATAGATTCAAGAGTGCATCAATGTCAATAGTTTAGCTGCGCGCCACCAGAGGATGACGTCTAAGATCTACTACTGATTTCATCAATGTCCAGAATTATTGCAAAATTCATAGAAGTTTGAATAAGGTTATGTAATGTCCCTGTGTGAATATTTGAAAGAACGCCGTAACTGAAGTGGTAATTAATGTCAATGTTCATGTATTGCTCTTTGTCCGTGTTATATACTAAGTGGCAAGAAATCATTGTGAGTTTGAAAGTGTTAAATAATTGAGGTAGGTTGAGAGAATAAAAAGTCCAATAATATACGGTACAGAATATACAGTAATGTACAATGTACAATACACACATATTTGTATAAATCTAAACGTCTTCTTTTACAGAAATGTGACAACTGAATTGTTTGACTAAACGACTCTCACAATTGTCAAAACATATTACAAATGCCAAGAGATGGGCAGTCTACTAAAATTTTGAATCGGTTACTCAGAGATCGACTTGCTGAAGTACTCATTCGCCCCATTGAAAATAATACTGCAAGAAGGGGAGAAATATGAATAATTCTCTAAGTAGTAGGGCAGCTGTTCATTAGGTCTCTCAATTTGACTATTAACACAGTTCTTAGGTTAAAAATAGTAAAATGGAAAATGTGTATAGGTTATCAGTCCATTCAGTAAATTTTTTTTCTTCAATATGCGAAGGCAGTTTGAACAGTGTTGTGTAATTTAGGAATGATCATTGACATATTAAGACTAATCTGTACAGTTGTTTGTCATAATAATTGCAGTTGTACTTTTTCTTCTACATGCGCAGACGTTTATTGCAGTGGTTGGTAATTAAGCAAGGGTCATTACAATATTAAGACTAATATGTGCAGTTGTTTTGCATGTCACTGGCTTCTAATGAATGAATGAATGAATTCATATATATTTTTCAATAAATAATTGGAAAAAATTAATTTATCTAAAAATATTTTGTCTAAGCCAATCTGGGAGTCCTTTGTTTCTATTTTTCAGTATTCATGTTCATATTGGTAAAATGGAAAATGTTTTGCATATCAATGGCTGCCAATGAATGATTTCATCCATATTGTTCCATAAAATATAAGCAAAACTTAATTTATCTAAAAAAGTTTGTCTGAGCAAATATATCAATCTGGGAGCTCTTGGTTTCTATTATTCAGCTCTCACGTTACAATTGGTACAATGGAAAATGTTTATTTGTCTTCAGTCCACCCAGTAAAAGTGTTTCTTCAACATTTGAAGGAGTTTTGTGCAGTGGTATGTATTTTCGTAATGACCATTTACATATTAAGACTAATTTGTAGAGTTGTTTGCATATCAATTGCTGTTGTACTTTTTTCTTCTATATGTGAAGAAGTTTACTGCAGTGGATGATAATAATAGAATGATCATTTATTTATTGAGACTAATATGTGCTTTAGTTTTGCATATCAATTGCTCCCAATAATTGAATTCATCCATGCTTTTCTATAAAAAATAGGCAGAAATTAATTTATCTAACAAAAAGTTTGTTTGAGCATATAAATAAATCTGGGAGTTCTTGGTTTCTATAATTCAGCTTTCCTGCGCAAATTGGAAAAATGGAAAGTAATTTATGATTTTGTAAAACAAGTAAAAGTTTTTCTTCAATATGGGATGAATTTCTGTGCAGTGGTATGTAATTTAGGAATGATCATTTACATATTAAGACTAATCGGTAAAGTTGTTTTGCATATCAATTGCTCCCAATGAATGAGTTCATTCATATATTTCTAAAAAATTAGCAAAAATTAATTGGTCTAAAAATATTTTTGTCTAAGCAAATAATATCTGGGAGTCTTTGGTTTCTATTATTCATATTTCAGGATCCATAATCTCTATCACTTGAAATAAAATAATTATGCTAATATTGTTTTGTTATGTGGCTGAGTGCATTGTCAATTTATTATTTACACATAATGTAATGTTGGTGGATCATTAGTATTCTATTGTATCAGTCGTATGATGAATTGATTTACCTCAACAAATAAGTTTTATACTTCATGTTACTATCACGCGACATTAAACATACATATTTTTGTCATCTTTAGAATTATAAAAACCGGTAATTATGTTTCAGAATAGATACAAGTATTTTCATTTATTTTTATGATTATGAATCATCAATTACGTTATGACATCTATAACTATTACTCCGGATCTACCTACTACCCTACTCGTGCATGAACTTCCGCATGTTATACTCAGCTTAAAACAGTAAGTGCCTTCAAGGTCACGAGTTGACAGATCAATTTCAAAACCTACTTTATGAATACAATAGAAGAAAAAATATAAAAATAGGATAAGTTTTACAACGTGACAGTTTAGATAGTGTTCGAATATAGTATAAAACTCCACAAAAATTTTATATGTTAGTACATGTATTTTATTTTATAGTTTAGATTTGTTTATTGCTTTTAGTTATAAAGTGAATGTTTAGAAGCTGGAACTTCAAATAAGAAAAATGTCATTATTTGTGGAAAAGTGAGCGAGGTAATCGGGAAATTTCCAAATGCGGGTCAAGAGAAGACAGCTATTGTGGCGTGGCCGGGCAGAGGATGGCAGGGAGTAGGGCGGAGAAGGGATACAATGGAAGAGATAGAGGTAGGTCCCGCCGCAGGGCATGAAAAGATTGAATTCCTCTTCCTGTATAATAATTTACTGTAATAAATGCCCGAGCAACGCCGGGTACTTCAGCTAGTTAGTATACTAAATCCTTAGGCTAAATTTTTAAAAAATGACGTTTTTCTGAATGTCTGGTTGCAGTACATTTGAGAACTACGATCTTTCAAACCTTGAAACGATTTTTTTAATATTGCCACGTCTGAAATGATTATTGCACATAGTTATCCAAAGTAAAAAAATATTGACCATTTTCTTTTACATATTCTACCATTTTTCTTTATCTGTACACGTATTCCTCTACTAATCATTTCTCTCGTCTTGATGTTAAATCTTTGTCTATTGCTTGTCGCGCGTTCTTCTTGACTTTCACTTCTTCGTTAACCTAATTTACTTATTTACCCTGCCTTCTATTTAGAGTTTTATTGCGAGTCTAGGGGAAGTGAAGAGGGAGTTACGCCAAAACAACACTTATTTTAAGTGATATAATTATGCGGGAGATGAACGGTAAATGAAGCTACGATAAACAAATTAAAACAAAATTTGTCTGCCCCTGATCTGGCGGCAGGGTCAAGTTCACGCGACGTCGGAAAATAAACGAATGGGTGTTGCGCAACAAAAAAGGTGATCTGTAGACCGAGTAATCAGAATGAGGTAAACCAAAAGCAAGTCAAATTTTATGATACTCATCGTAAAAAGAATACAAAAAATAAGGCTCAAAGCTCTCTTTGTGAACCAAACACGAGTATTAACGACCTTTACCGTACTGTTTATTGATCAAAGGTATTAGAAATTGACTTCTTTATCACAACTTATTTGAAAGAATTCATTTGTACATGAAATGATTGACTTTTCTAAGTAAATAATATTTAACGCATTTATATAAATACATATATATTTTTGTTTACCTTCCTCAATAGCACTGCTACAATTACAATGAATAATCTTTCAGAGAAATGAAAACCTAATTACTAACTTCGGTTGCAAGTAGCGGAGGAGAAATGTATGATAAGGAAACTTTCATAATATTATTATGAAAGTTCAACAGACTCAGAAAGTTCAAAATACTCAAGCTCATGACGAAATTTAAAAATAAATTTTCGTGAGCTGAGATAACTTCGGCTATCAGGGCCGGGTTCAAATAGCATTAATATTTACATAGAAGATTGATTGTAATAATGTCACAGTAAATAAGCAATAACGTGAATTGCGGTTAAGTAAATGGAGATAAAGGCGTTTTGGTGTTAATGGAAATGAGGTTAATGGAAACCCATTAATGGAGTCACGCGTGTATGCTCAAAAAGTGAATTCATGAACGTAAAAAATGACGTTTTTTATGTCTACAACATTCTTTAATGTACAATCCTCACTAAAATATGTTAGTTGAGATGTGCAAACGTACGAAGAAAAATACGAAATACTACACCTGATTTCTCAATTCTAGTGTGACATAATTTTAAAGATTACGGATTTTCGTTTAGAAAGGAATTTAAACATTTTACTCAACCAAATTTAACTACTTTCAAAAAAGATAGTGGGCCATTGATGAGATATCACTTGCTCTTATTAACTGCTTTATAGTTTAAACAGACAGACGATAAAAACCGGTGGAAGGCCAAACGGACGTTTTGACGTCAACCGGTTATCGAAATCAATGACCCCCAAAATAAAGATTATGACTACACTGCGTGTTAGAGGAAGTAATTTACTACATATTGGAACACGATTTGTCCATATGTTGTTACCAGAACCCAACAATAAGAGCTTTTTAAATAGCCACATGAAAAGCGGTTCTTTCAGGACAAGTGTGGCGTGCTAAACGTTCGATTTTTAGCACTAGTAAATAAGTTCTCTGATCCACACGAACACAAATATCAAAAATATAAAATAAATCGAAAAAGTATTGAAAGTATTGAAACTATTTTGAAGACACACAAAGATGGTGATGGTATGATGTATTAAAATAATTAATTTTTCGAATTATTTTTACGTAATTCAGACTTCTAAATAAAGGAACTGACAATAGGTTTTAGAAATCCTAAGTTTATGCGCGTACGTTTATACTACTAATGAAACTCTCCACTTCATTATTTTTTAACGCTGTGATATTTTAATTTTTTGTTCTCACTTGTCAAGACTCCATGGGTTTTGGCCTGACATTCGCCTACTCTCAATTTCGCCAGTGTCTTCTTGATCAAAGGCGAAGGGACGTATGATGTTTGAGAACAGTCCTTCGTTAAGGGGTGGAAAGGGGATTGGATGGGGAAGGACCCATTACTTACGATCACTGCCTCCACTTAGCTACTTAGCTTGCGCTCAAAAATCGCTACCACCAGGAATTTAACACCACCGAAATCCGTCTTTGGAGAACGTTTCAGCAACACAGCGCACCGACATATGCTAACGCATTCTCTCGACCATTTTGATCAGTGCAATTTTGTGATTCTAACCACTATAAGAATATAAACTGAATAGTTGACATATAAAGCTACTTAAGAATCAGGGCATTAAGATTACAGATTCCTAATAGGTTGTATCTCACCCCTAAGAACGGATATTTCAAAATGTATCCTTCAAAGGGTTACAAAATATTTTGTTGGTTTAATGCAATCCGCAAAGCATCTAAGCACTGCGGATTGTGTAGCAGCGGTGTCTGTTCGGGGCGGGAGGGTCAGGCAGGACGAGGGTTGTGAATAGCAGAGAACGCTGGCGTGTAGCGTGGCAGGGATAGCACGGGAGGAATAGCGAAGCGGGACTAGTGAGGCGGGAGAGAGTATGAAGATTGATGGGAGGGTGCTTGAACAGCGGGCAGGCCGGTGGATAATTGAATTGCGAAAGGGGTAAAGGAATAATTGAAGGGTGAGAATGTGAATAAGTAGATGGATTGGTGAGTGGATAGACAAATAGGTGGGTGGGCATGTGGGAGTTGGCGGGATGATGGCTGGGATGGTGGGCCGAATGAATGGATGAAAGGGCGAGCGTGCAAGGGCCAGGGCAGAGGAAAGTGGGTAAGGACAGCAGGGCCAACCGAATACACCCGCCGAGGCGTGGAACTGAACGAAATTGGACGGAACGGAGTGGGGCGGGGTGGGGAGGAAATTATATTTTTTCCATTTCGCACTATTAATAGAAGAATTTTGCGAAGCGAGTTACATTAGTTTTAGATAAAACATATTGAAATATTAATTAAAACATTTACCTCGGGCCCTCGACAACATTTAATGTATTTGCACTCGCTTCTATTGAATGAATATGGCGGAGTGTAGAGCACAGGAACCCTCACTGGATATCCACGTACATCTCTTGTTACAGAGATGAAGAAGTCGTCAAAATCATGATGGATCCAGTGCTGCGGCACCAAAGTCATTTCTTCAGAAAATGGATTGTAGACATAGATGCATCCATAAAATGTCATCACTAATACTTCGAGGATGTCAATTTTCCATAAGGAATGGAAAAGAACACCTCTGTAACAGAGAGAAAAATGCATTCTTTGTTTCTTCTGTAATATATATTTGATCTCCATGATAAGTCATAAACTCTTAGTTTTAAAGAGGATCAAAAAGCTACTTTCAATTGAAGTAAATCAAGGTTTAATGATATTCAAACAATGGTGATATTAAAATGAAACTATTAGTGTGTAGGTTTTGTCTGAGTATCATTAATTCCTGATTTACAGCATTAGTTTCAAGTTGTTTTTCTTCTGCTCTAAAATTAAGTTTTTTGACTTATTAGCTTATTCACTGGGGTCAAAGATATATTACTCGTATCACTCATAATACATTTTTATATTGCGATTATTTTTTTAAATATTTGGGAGAGTATTTTAAATATAAATTTCGAAGAGAATACTCAATGCGACCATTGTAAGTAGTTTCTTCGTCCTAGTCTTTCTTTCCCGTTTCTATGGGGTCGGCACTAATGGAGGCGATCACAGTTTTTTTTTAATTTTCCACACACTTCAGTTTTTTCATGATTTGGTGATGTTTTTACGACCTTTGTCCTTTCTGATGCCAACCATAGGGGACACATAAGCACATTACACATAGGCAACACTTACAGTAACGAAACGCACATAACCACGCCCCAGGCGGGTTTCGAACCCACGATCCATCAGTCCGAGATCGCCACGTTACTTCTGCCTTAGCGATCTCGGATACCCGGAATACGACTATGTTAAGTAATAGTGATAAATGTTATAAGTAATAGTGATAAATACAGTTAAGTTTGGCAAATAATATTTATGTCGAATTCTATTGATCCTGATCTCACCGAAATTGTTTCAACGGACAATATAGAACGATATTTATATGGTTTTTAAAAAGTGTCTTATCAAATTTCGTATATCTGAATACTAATGTCTTTTTTATATCATCTGCACTAAACAAGAAACAAAACCTTTCGTTCAGATAACAGGGTACAGCAGTTATAATATATTCACACATCGAATTGATAACTAAACTATCGTCAGTTATTTCTCATCCTTCTTTACTTTCTATTTACGTGACTACCACAAGTTTTTCTACTTCTAAAAATATGGGAAATTCTCTGAAGCATTTCTTTAAAATATCTGATCCTCTAAATAGTTTGACTGAGAGAGACTTCGAGGATAAACCTATTATACTTACATAGCTTTTCGATTCACGCCATCGTCGCATGAAGCATTATTAGCATTGTCACCAAGAACAATCAGCAACCTGGCACTGGGGCTCCACCGTTTTCCTACGGCCCTCTTCATTGCACTTAGCTCGTCCATCGCCCTCTTTAGCCTCTGAGGGACAGTGAGCACGAAGCCCGTGTCCCCTCCAGAAGCAAGCGCGAAGCGAGTCGGTGGCGAGCCTTGATGTGTTAGCAGTGACAGAGCACTCTGCGCCTTTTCGTTCACTTTCAGAAGAAATTGAGGCTCTCCGCAGAAAATTGTGAGATGCCGTCGGGATCCGAACACACACCCTACTGCGTCGGCAGCCGAAGTTTCCCAGAAGACGTCGCCACCTCCAGTACTCGATATAGACAGATGGGAATTAATCGAATGATTTCCTAGCAAGAACGCGAAGGAAACCACAAGTAAGAGAGGAAATCGTAACATTTTATTGTATTCTCAGTTTTCACATCTATCTCTTAAATACATTCCACTTCAAACAGGACAGTCAGAGACCTAAAAGTTTCTGTGTAGCGTCTCCACTTGTACGTAGTCACTTCGATCAGTGTGAAGGAAAATTATAATTAAGAAACAATGAAGTCTTTGAGTTCATACAAATTTTTATCTCCTTGTTCTTCCTTTCCTTTTCATGAACGTATGACGGTTACTCCAGCTCTATACTAAAAAGTTCCTTCGTGAATATTTCTGGAAAAATAAGCCACTACAACAGTTGACATTTATTTGAGGTTCACGTGCCGCAAAGAAATGTAATCTTGCCCTGTGCAATTTGAGATAATGTTTTGTGAGCTTTATGAAATGTAACCCCAAAGGGCTTCTTTAATATCTGTGTGATAGTACAATTATTATCTATCCGCTCTCTTAATCATCATCAGTTTTTGCATCATTACTGGTGCGAGAATCCATTTGAAAATAAATGTGATTCTTGAATTGTTTTCAAGTGCATTTCCTTCTGAGAAGTACTTCTAAAGCGGTTTACAAGATACGAAATAAATCTCTGTGTCCTTTGTAAGTAAAGTAATATGGATGAATTTGACACTAATGATATTAAAAAATGTGTAGGCAAAGAAAATATATACGAATTTGTATGATGATATTCAAACTTTTAATACATGTTCTAAAAATAGTAACTTGGAGGAATGCTAGGAAATATTGTGATTTTGATAATATTAAATTGACACATTTCCTTTGAAACTACAAAAGATTCCTCACATACCAAAAGTAATTAATACTTAAGATAGGGAACTACATGAAAATTTTAGCTTATTGCTTTTTAACTAAGAAATAAAATGTTTTAAATTGCATGAAAGTAAGAAAAATAAATATTAAAGTAGCAGCGATTATTATGGCTTGGCAGATAATACGACCCACCTTTTACTGTGAACTTAGAAGTGACTGATACCGTTAAATCATTGCCAGATGTCAGACTTTTTTTCCCCAAGACACATCTGTATGTATATGGTCTACCTGGCTTGCATGAGCCAGCCGTCCAGCTGTGTCGATTTATCGACGGGAGATAAAGTGCCTTTTTCTACTTTTTATGCTCATTTGAGAGATATTACGACTGTACTTCTCCAGTGACTGATTTTGATTCGATTGGGACCTTTGGCTTTTGTTATTTTGTACAACATTTTGTGCTAGTTTTTGTTATTTTGTACAACATATCTCTCAGTCGTTTTGTTCTATATTTAACAATTTACGTTATGAAATAACATGCAATCTACTAATTAATATTATTCTTAATTTTATCAAAACAT
>BLKR01017025.1:0-16617 GCA_011170035.1 Teleogryllus occipitalis
TAGTATAATTGGTGGCAGCGGTTATAAAGAAACCCACGGGGGAGTACGTGCACCCACCAAATAGCATAATTGGTGGCAGCGGTTAAACGAATTCCACGGGGAATATCATTCACCAAATAGTATAATTGGTGGATGCGGTTATAAGAATTCCACGGGGAAGTGTTGCTCAATTGTGATAATAGCAGCAGTTAAAACATTCCCGCCGGAACGGCACGGCATTGTTGCACCATACTCATACGTGGTCGCAATATTACGAACAGTGGGTGGGCCAGTGCGTGGGTGTGTCGACGGGCAGACATAATTACAACGCACGGGAGCAGAGAGGGTCCGCTCCTAGCCAGACGCCCACGTCTTCACGGCAACGCCGGGAGGAAGGAAGGAAGGAAGGACGGAGAAGGAAGGACGTCTCAAAGCCAACCGGCTTTGATAAAATCAAGAAGTCAGCAAGGATCTGGTGTAAGTATAGCTATCTGCATTGTAAGGTTCAGTTCAGGTTTCAGTTATGGCTTACTTACCGAGATTCGGGAAAGATTGTGTAGTGCACGTGGCACAGGAATTAGGACTCCAAATTACAGGTGGGGAAACTTTGGTAGTACTAAAAAAATTGATAGAGGAGCATTCTGATTACGAGGAGGAATTTGTGAAAGGGATAGCTCAGGCATATAAGGATGAACGCGAACGAGAAAAGATTGAACGTGAACGAGAAAAGGCCGAACGCGAATTAGAGAAGGAACGCGCCTATAAGGATCAAAAAGCCGAACGCGAAGCAGAGAAGGAACGTGCATTTCAGTTAGAAAAACTGAGAATAGAACAGGGCCAACTGGCGGGTAGAGCTAGTCCGCAGTCCGAAGTAAATAGCAAAATGCACATTCGATTAAATCAAGTGATGAGCCGATTCAAAGGGGAGGACGACGACATAACAGCATTTTTAAGTGTTTTTGAGAGTCAGGCGGAACAATTAGAAATTCCAGAAGAAGAGTGGGTGGCAAATCTTATGGGACTGCTCCCACACCAAATCAATGCATCGCTAACTTTAGAAGGGCAAGGTAGAAGAACAGAATATGCCGAGTTAAAGAGTAGGTTATTAGAAATGTATCGATTCAATGCCGAGAAGTTTCGACAATTGTTCGCGAAACATGTAAAAGCCGCGAATACTACCTGGAACGTATACGCGAGAGAGCTGAAGAATTATTGCAAAGAATGGGTAGCAGGACTAGATATTCATACGTTCGAGGACTTAATGAATCTAATTGTAACCGATCAATTGAAGCGTCGTGTGCCTATTGATATTAAAGAGCATTTTATTGATGAGTGGGGAGAATTTAAGATGCCGTTAGAACTAGCTCGTAAACTAGACAACTATGAAAACAATAGGGCAGGCTGGAAACGGTCTTCGTTCAAGCCTTATAGGAAATCGGAAGCCGTAGGGGACCAAGTTGCAAGCACGAGCAAGACGATGCCGATAGTACCGGAATTTCAGGGGAAATCGAGCGGTAAGAAAACCGATGTTAGGGCAGCATACGAGAAGCCAGACAAGCGGAAATGCTACGGGTGTGGTGCCACAGACCACATGGTCCGTGAATGCCGCAGCGCCGCGTGGCCGAAAAAATGAATCATGTGGCAGACAAAACAGCTACGGAATTGTTTTCACCGTACGTGTTCTTTGGAAAAATTAATAAAATTCCCGGGAGATTTTTGCGCGACTGTGGTGCCAGTTTCGATCTTGTCCATGAGAAATTTATTAGCGACGAGAATTTAACGGGAGAAAGCGTGTGGATTTTGCAACCGCTTGATGCCTCACCACGAAATCTCCCGGTGGCCGAAGTCACTATTGAAGGGCCATTCGGGAAAGTAGTAACTAAAGCCGCAGTTGTGCCTCGGGAATGCGACAGCGGATATTACTTATTAAGTAATAGAACAGCTGCTCTGATGGAAGAAGTAAAGGCAGGATTTATTGAGCCACAATTAGTTGCAGCCGTAACGACGCGGGCAAAAGCCGCTGAAACGTCGCGAGTGACTCAGGAGTCGGGCCCCGCTGATCGAGAAGCAGGCGAGTTTGACGCGGACGAGCAGGTAGAAAACCTTGAACAATTGAGGCAGGAGGAAGCCGTTGGTGAAAGGGACGCCAGTGCAAGTGTACTAACGCCCGAAGTGAATGAACTCATAAATGTTACCCAGACCGAGTTCGCAGCTTCACAACAAAGTGACCCGGAAATCAAAACATTATACGACGCGAATAAGCACAACGTACCGGAAGCAAGGCGAGAGTCGTATTTCGTGAAAAATAGTATTTTGTATCGGTCAAGACACAGCAATCGCGGAGAAAAATTTAATATGTTAGTAGTTCCGACTAAATATCGGGCCGCCGTTCTCAAGGTGTGCCATGAAACCGCGAATGCACATTTAGGTTGCACTAAGAGCAAATCCAGCATGTCGCGATACTTTTATTGGCCTCGTTGTTTCCAGGATATGGAGACATATGTGAAAACTTGCGATGTGTGTCAAAAGGTTGGTAGGCCAAATGATCGTAAAAAAGCACCGTTAATGTTAGTACCGCTGATAACGGAAGTCTTCGGTAAAATAAATATTGATACTTGTGGACCTCTTCCCGAAAGTAAAGAAGGCAACAAGTTTATTTTGACAGCCATTTGTTTAGCGTCTAGGTATCCGGAGGCTATTCCAATTAAAGATTTGCAATCAACAACTATCATTAGTGCCTTGTTGACATTATTTAGTAGAATCGGGTTTCCTAAGGAATTACAAACAGACCAGGGCACGTGCTTTACAAGCGCATTGACAGGTGAATTTGCTAGGAAGTTTGGGATCAAACTGGTGAGAAGTTCGCCCTACCACCCGCAGTCAAATCCTATCGAACGCGTGCATAGAACGATGAATCACTTAATCAAAGTGTTATGCTTGGAAGCAGGAACGGAGTGGGAGGACCAAATGCCCGCGATTTTATTTGCTTTGAGAACCACGGTGCACGAGAGCCTCGGATTCACTCCAGCTGAATTAGTGTATGGGAGGAACCTCAGAACTCCCATAACCTTATTATATGAACACCTTGCAGGCGAGGACGATGAGGAAGAAAATTCCGTCGTCGAATATGTGTTCAAGCTAATAAATAGGCTTCAGAAATCTCGCGAATTAGCTCACGAGAAGCTTGTTAACGAGCAGGAGAAAAGAAAAACGTGGTACGATCGGCGAGCCGTACACAGAGAATTCGCGCCGGGCGACCGGGTGCTGGTGTTGGCCCCGAATCGCACAAAAAAGTTATCTGTTCAATGGATAGGACCGGGAGAAGTAGTAGAGAAAAAATCGGACACGAACTACTCTGTCCGAATGCCTGGGAAAAAGGAAGAGCGTATCTACCACATTAACATGTTGAAAGCGTACGTGCAACGTACCGAATATCTGAATTATGTAGCAGATCGCAGCTCAAACTTTGAAGTTGAGGAAGACGAGCTGGATAAGTACGCTATTAACCTTGATAGTGTCGACTTCGATGCGGAAGCTATGCTCGAAGGAACAGAAGTCGAAGACGAGTTCCGCGACAAACTGCTCAAATTAATTGTAAAGTACAAGCATATATTTTCAGACAGACCAGGGTTGACGGATGTCGTCACCATGGACATTGAATTGACGGACGAGTCGAAAAAGATAAGAAGTGCGCCTTATCGAATGTCGCCGCGTCAATCAAAAATTTTGCAGGAAGAAATCGCGAAGATGTTACGGGATAACATAATCGGAATAGGCGACTCTGATTATGCTTCCCCTATGATTCTTGTAGAGGCGCCGGGACGAAAACCAAGACCGTGCGTAGATTATCGCAAGCTAAACCAAATTATAAAATCAGAATATTTTCCGTTGCCGAACATGGAGGAGAGGATAGAAGCAGTAGCGGCAGCTAAGATTATTACTACATTGGATTTAGCAAAATTTTATCATCAGATACCGCTCACTCCGAGAGCGCAAAGATATGCGGCTTTCTGTACAAGCTTTGGCACGTATAGGCCATTAAGATTGCCCTTCGGGCTAAAAAATGCACCTTTTCAGTGTAGTAGGATGATGGCAGCTTTATTAGCAGGATGTGCAGAATTTGCAGTCCCATACTTGGATGACATCGCCATTTATAGCGACACATGGCAAGAACACCTTAAACATTTAGAGCAGGTGTTTCTAATATTAGAGAAAGCGAAGTTGCATGTGCAGCCAAGCAAGTGTAAATACGCG
Organism: Teleogryllus occipitalis; assembly: GCA_011170035.1. NCBI lineage: Eukaryota > Metazoa > Arthropoda > Insecta > Orthoptera > Gryllidae > Teleogryllus > Teleogryllus occipitalis. The sequence continues at coordinate 4,234 of BLKR01017025.1, forward strand.
CGTAAGAATGTGCAATACCTAGGCTACATGGTTGGTAGTGGCATGATGCGGCCGGTAGAGGCCAAAGTAAAAACTATTAAAGAGCACCCCGTACCTCAAACGAAAAAGCAAGTGCGTGCTTTTCTCGGATTAACGGGTTACTACAGGAAATTTATTCCCGATTATGCGGGTATATCAGCGCCATTAACGGACTTATTGCGAGGTCGCGAACGGCAAGGCAGGGTAACGTGGACGCCAGCATGCGAGATGGCATTCGAGAAACTGAGAAACGCTCTCTGTCACGAACCCGTCCTTCACGCGCCAGATTTTAATAAGGATTTTATAGTGCAGTGTGATGCGTCAAAAAGAGGTATTGGCATCATTTTGGCACAGTATAATGATAGAGGAGAAGAAAAACCGGTGTTATACTTAAGTCGTAAATTCACAGATTCGGAATTATTACGATGTACAACAGAACAGGAGTGCACAGCCATAATATGGGCATTGCAGAAATTAAAGTACTATTTGGATGGAAATGCAAAAATTAAAGTGGAAACAGACCACAACCCATTAGTATGGCTAAATAATTGTTCAAGTAAGAACCCGAGATTGATGCGTTGGTCATTAATGATCCAAGCATACAATTTAGAAATTATTCATAAAAGGGGTAAGGATCACGTAAATGCTGATGCCTTAAGCCGTATGTTTTACTGATACATGGAACCTGAACTGAACTGGGAATGCGGAGGGCTACACTGAACCGAATCACTTGATTGCATTGTATAAAATCAAGACAAGAGAAGAATCACTGTATATATGTAACAAATTGTTGAAAGTGTATTGTTTGTGTATTCTGTTTGTTTCATGTGTGTCTTATGTATGTGCAATTATGGGTACAAAGTGAAGCTCTGAAGACATTGTTGGTTCTGGGGGTATCAGGGAAAGTATCACATCATTTGATTGTGAATACTACGGATGTAATTGCAGCAGACTGTATGTAATTTAAGATGGTAGAAAATTGTATATATTAGAATGAAAGGAGGTACGTGAAGTAGGTTAGTTATTTATATTAGCTAGATTTTGATAAAAAAAAAATATGTTGTAAATATAGAGTAGGTTAGAGAGATCAATAGAGTGTGAGCCCAATGGCCAGGTAAATGGTATAAATATATCCAGATCCACAAATCTAGTTGCGGGACGAATTTTTTATTGTGGTTATATCCTGCATAAAAAATTCAAAATAGGGTATGGAGAAGTATGTAACGTATTGTAGGACTACAGTTAGCAACCGCCACAAAGGGCGGCGGCAGAGGATTAGACGCCAGGGGCCAGGCAGGATGTGACACGCCGAGGTATTCTGGGAAATCCTAAGAGCTAGGGAAAGGGATGCCCAAAGTACGGGACAGCGCATTTTTGCCGCGTGCCGCGTGTCAAATTCTTGGAATCCAGGGAAATGGATGTCCAAAAATGCCTGGCAAAGCGGTCAGTGTGGGCCGTGTGCAAAACCCAGTGACGTTTCAGGTCACGTGGGTGGGGGCTATATAAGAACAAACGCAGAGCGCGGGGGTGGGGGTTTGTTGAGCTGAGAGGGAACCCTCGTGCGAACGCACAAAAACTTGCGCCCAGGGCGGTGCGGAGCCGAGCTAGGCTCGTGCGGCAAACCATGTGTTGGGACGCCGTTGTGGACTATATCCACGGGTGACAAGAGGTCGCCGGAGCTGTCTGCTGTGTGCGGGAGGCTCGCTGAGGAGTGGCGCGGGCCACGAGTCAGTTATTCATTTTTAAGGATCGCTCCTGCGATCAGGGAAGTAAAGATCTACCAGAGCTGAGTAACTTAAAGTATTATTGTACATATTGTGAATAAACCTGTACATATTTATCATTGAAGCTCGTGTCTGTGATTATTGTGTATTCCCACGACGTCACAATATATAGCAAAAATATTCGTAATGCCATACAGTTCATGTTTCCAATCACGAATGTTTTCAAAACAGTCTACGGTATCTCAAAATTTATAAGTTCTCTTCAAATGAAACTATGAATTTTAAAGAATCCTTTAGATAAAATAAGATTTACAATAAGATAGTAGCGATAATATTCCACTGGCCTGCGAAAAGTTTTTCAATTAAAAAAAAGATTCGTTAAGGGGGATTGTGGTCAAATACAGAATGTCCATTTACGTTTGTAAAAGTTTGCAATATGTTGATCTCTGTGGAAAAACAAATATAAAACAATCAACATAGTATATGAAACTCGCTGGTTTTCATGAATAAAAGTTTAAAAGTCAAAAATTCAAACGTGGTTTTTATAATATTAAAAAAATACTGGGCTTAAACTTTCGCAAATATTAATTAATATACGATGTTAAATGGGAAGACTTAGTCTGTTGATCTGAATAGTTGGGATACGTATTTTTATCATTTAAATGGTATGAAAATGTGTGACAAAATCTGAAGAATGTACGTACAGTACTGATATTTTCTGTTTGATGTTAGTTTCAACTTTATTTTCATTTTCTTTATAGTGGCCTTACCCACTACTCACCCTGAAAATTGAAAATATAACAAGGTTGGGTCGATATCGGGAAGGGAAATTACTTTGTACGGACGGATATTGTTTATTTAAGTACATTCTAAAAGTGAAGATTTTGGGCATCGGGAGAATGGACTGTAAAACGAATTTCTTCTTTCCTTAGCGCTATTTCTGTTGTAATAAATATAATTTGTTTTCTACTTGTATTTGTGTGTATTTTAATTGTTTAGTATAATAATTAAACAAATCGATTGATTTATTCCAACGTCAAACTAAATCATAATTATTTTATATATTTATAAAAGTTATATTGTTTCTATTATATTTATTAATGCATATATTTTATCTATTTCTGGATTGATGGATTGTGAAATTTAAAAAAATCTAATTGTACGCGGGATAGTTTATAATAATAACTTACCTCGTTTTAAAAATATTTCTAGAATGATTTTTAGTACACTTGCAATGTTTGTAAAATTGTGTTTCAAAAATGATGTACAAATAAACTGCATCGCTATCGGAAAATAATTGCAGCTCATTTTCTTCAACGAAGTAACAACTGCGACGTTATACTGCGATTATAAAAAATGGAATCGCTCGGTAATCTTAGCATTTATTCGGTGAACAACGTTACTTCGAAACTCAATACTTCTGACAATGACGTACATAACATTGGAGCTCCGAAAGCAATGTTTATTTTATAGCTTCTTTGAAGTGCACAGTAATACGCAGCAATCGACCTCCTGCTTCGCAGCGGCAGCGTTACAATGACCAGTAATCGTTCTAATGGCTGCAGCACTATATACTATTTTTATACTATGAAGCTGTAATCGTTAAAGACAATATATAGGTGTCCCACCAGCTATGGACCACCCCCATAACTTCTAAACAGTTGACAACATCGAAATGCAGTTTTCGCTCAATAATGCGGAATCATAAGACAAGGGATATGCCGTAAAGATATTGTTTTAAACATTTTTAGTTTTCGAGAAATTTAATTAACTTTGATTTTTTAAATTGAACTATATATTTTTCACACTAGCAATGGAGATATTATAAAATGATGAATAAAATATTGTTTTGAGAGTAATTTGAGTTGAAATTATACTTTCTGACGTGCTTTTAAATTAAACGAACAATATTTTCTGTAGCAGCTCTTGCAACTGTTGCCTTTGGGGAAGGTATCCTTCGCGGCGCCAAAACTGTTACGGAGGGAGGGATGACTGAGAGGGGTGGCGATGAGGGATAGAGGCGTAACTACAGCAATCCATGGTCTTGTCAAGACGTACACGGGAACAAACTCAATATGAACGATCAGAATGAAAAATTTTTCCATTGATTCATCAGAACTGAATATGATCATGAAACCGTATTGTTGTGCGAAAACTGCATTTCAATGTCGTGAAGTGTTTAGAAATTATGGGGTGGCTCATAGTTAGTGAGACACCCGGTACAATCTAGAAATATTAAAAAAACAGATAATTTCAGAAATAATAGATAATTTTGCAGCGAGACATTGTTTTAAAAACGGATGTATATTATGTCAAAATATTTTTATTGCAAATTATAATTACTAGTTTACACAAAAAACTTTGTAATATTTTCCTCTTTAATTCCCAATTTGCGTTTGTTATACATTTACGCACAGTGGCTCTCAAATTTGAAAGTACACATTTACAGTACACCTTTAATGGTACCATGAATTCTTTTCATATGAATATTTATAGAGATAAAATGTGTAACTTTGATATTTGGGGTTTCCTGGAAGAACTAGTGCACTTTGAAAGCAGAAATGCCTTATTTGATGTAAAATTAAATATTTTGTATCTTACTTACAAATAAGCGTTGCTCAGAAAACGAACGTACACCATCAGAAGCGCGCTTTGAAATGTACCTGTTGAAATATTTTCCTGGGCACAAAGTAGTGAAAATGGCCCCGAGATCGTCGGAAGCGACGGTGGAAGAACAAGGACTTATCGTGAATTTAGCCATGAGGGGAATATCACTACGAGGTATTGCGAAGATAGTGGAAAAAATTCAGGCAACGTTTCAAAGTATAGTAGATAAATTCAAGTACGATGGCAGATTAATTAATAAAAGCGGAAGAGGCCGAAAATCGTTATTCCGCGAACGAGATAAAAGAGATATTGTCAATCACATCATCAGGAATCCTCGCCAGTTTTGTTTAAATGACTCCACGGATCGTTTCAACAACACGGAAAACTGGATACACAGAAACCGTTCCAAAAGCACTACGAGACGCAGGCTACTACGGGAGAGTAGCCCAGAAGAAGCCTTGGATTAGTTAGGTCAATCGGCGCAATAGACTGCAGTTCACGAAATATTACAGAAACCACCCTTTAGGGGTTCTGTGAAACTGTGATTTTCAACTGCGAAAGTAAATTAAAGATATGTGGATCAGATAGGCAACAGTACGTCTGGAGGAAGGTTGAGGTATCCTTAGAAGATAAAAATTTGCGTGCAACTGTAAAGCACGGCAGGGACTCCGAATTGGTATGGGGCTGTGTGTCTGCGTCAGGTGTCGGAATCTCCATTTTATTGATTCCACAGTTTATATTTATTTATTATTTATTACTTATATATTACTTATATATTAACAATATTCCACACTTGGATATTTATCAGTTTTAAAATGTAATGTCAAATAAAGAGCAGTAAATATTGGATTGGGGCCGACATTTTTTTCAACATGACAACGCGCCCATTCACACACCGCATATTTTGAAGTTATGGTGGCTATACACTGTACCAAAGCACCTTGAAACCCCACCAAAATCACTCGATTGCAATCCTATTGAGAACTTGTGGTCGGAATGGGAAAAACGTGAGTGAAGAATGGTTGTATTAACACATATATTTGTTGTGTGTCTCTGCAATAAATATTTTTTCTATGCCAGTTTGTATTTTCATACATACTGTGCGGTCAATTTGAGAGCCACTGTACTTTGTGATGCTAAAATAATATTTCCTAAATTACTAAGTTCAACCAAATTGCGACTACTATCGTAAATTGAGTGTACTATTATTTGATGAAAGTTTAGAAGCATTATTTTTTTAATATTCTGCTCAAAAAGGATTTGAAGGTTTAACATTCTACCTTTTGTTCTGTGAAAATATTGAGTTAAAAAGCTTTATTGTACGTATGTTTTCTATTTATTTTTTGTCAGAGATTAACATAATGCTTTTACGAAGGTAAAGGAACACCCGAAAATAATAATGAGGCGACCAGTATATGTAACATTGGTGGAGATATTTTCGTTGAACTCTGAATTTTCGAAAATTACATAAGATATAAATATTGAGAGAATCCACTAGACTTTTAGGCGGCGAGGAAGCTAAGTACAGCCGTGCTAGTGGAGGTGGTGCGGTAACAGCTTGGCATATAACTCGAAGAACCCGAGTTCGAATGTCGGCGCGGAGAAAAAAAAATCGTCGTGTGAATTTTTTCTGAGCTAAACACTAAAATATCTCCATCATTCAAGCAGGGGTCAAGAACGACCATCAAAAAATTAATAATGACGGCGTCCTTTAAAACGCGAAGGAATTTCCGTATCATCCAGAAGACATCAGCGTGTTGGCAGATGGTGGCGTGTGAAGCGGACTTCATTCTGAACGCCCAACACGACCCGCGGCGCGGCGGGCTCAATGACGCCTCCCCGCTGGGCGCTCAACGGGGCTGCGGACGTCGCGATGCGGCGCCGACATCTCTTTCGTCACGTGGTGGTTCCGCAGGGCACGCGGAGGCCCCGCTACCCACCCCACCCCACCCCCTCGGCCATGTCCTCCCTCCCTCCCTCCCTATCCCCCGCCGCGCCCTCGGCCCAGCCCGCGGTCCCCAGCCGGACCGCGGAGCCGCACGGGTGCGGCGGGTGTGTTTTGACACAGACGCGTGCCCCCGCTCACCATAGTCCTCCCGGAACAGATCAGCTACCTACTGTCGGGCCGTAAAGTCGGCAGCTCGCGGTCTATAGAGGGAACGCCACCCCCCGTCCCCCCGAGGGGTACGAGGGGCAGGGGAAGACAGCCGCGGAGGCAATGGCTGTGCAGAGCGGAGGGGGCGGTAGCAAGAGGCTTTCTAAAACGTCAACGAGAGATATAACCCGGTTGAAATTGGACAAATGGGAGCCTTCTGGGGGTGGAATGCAGAACGTTGTAAAATGGTAACCCTTTTACCCGGGGAGAATCGGGACGGACAAATATCTTACGAATATTTTCTCGACAAACAGTGCACTTAAGGTGCTGTAGAATTGCCAGTATTATCGTATATCCCAGGCATCCAAGACGTACTGAACAATAGAACCCCGATCCTCTATCAAGGCTTCTGATTTCCAATCATTGGTGTAGTTGTGACGACGTTAAGAGGGCGCGGCTGTGCCAATAACAAGATGAATACATTTAAATATTTTCGAGGTGTGACGAACGTACTAGGCAGACCGATCTCGGTGGACATACGAAGTTGGGTACAAGCAGAGTCCGAAAAGCTATTGAAAGTACCTGTAAAATGCAGCTACTTGAAGTATTTTATCACACCCGATCGACATAGAAAATGTAATTTCTGTCAGTATTAACTTTTCAGATTCTCACATCAATATTTTCATGCTAGAATTGTTATGCAAAATTCACATAGTTTTAAGCGAAGTGATTATGTTTTAATATTTGTAATGAAGTGTAATATTAACAGCATAAATATATAGGTAGTAAAAGTGTTCGTGCAAATGTAAAAGTTCTGTGAACAGTCGAGCTGCCTGCTTCCTCTCATGTGTGAGATTGATGAGGGCATGTAACAAACCTGACACATTATCATTGATTTTCCACAAATTATTTTTAAGTTTCTTAAAAGCGTTTGCATTGCAAATTTTTCGACTTACTCATTGCTATTACATGGCAATTTCAATTGAGAAACGCGTGAACTAAATGGAATAGGTGATACTTTAGCTATCAGAAAATAACGCTCAAAGTTTACAGGTTGCATCTAATTCTGGGTAAATTTTTCATTGTTTTATTTCTCTCGCCTTACTATGTTTACATAGTAAAGGAATTTTGTAATGCCGCCGCGGAATTCAGCGATGTTTTGATAGAAAAACTCATATTGCCTGGTCTCAGTAACGAAAAAGTGGATACATATTATTTATATTTGTAGTAAACTACTTCTTCTAACACGTTGTGTAGTGAAAAATATACGTTTTGTGAGTCCTTGATACCAAAAAATTGTCTGACAGCAAAAACATCTATTTCTTTATCTGTCCCTCCGTCTGTGGACAACGCTAGTGTCTAAAAACGGTTATTACTTTCTCGTATACGGAGAGAAAGTTATGTAATGCAACGAAAAATAGATTTCGAGATTTCAATGGAAATACACGTTTTTGAGGTCCCCTGATACCGAAAAAGTGTTTTTTTAAATGTCCGTCCGTCCGTCCTTCTGTTCGTCTGTGCGCGTGTGAACACCACTAGCGCCTAAACTATATGTAGGATATTTTCCAAAATGGATATTCCCCGGTCGATCTGGCTCGACTCAAGGCGCTGCGATTTTGAAAAACTTTCTTCAAAATTTCGAGGTACTTAACATGAACTCCATTTTTTCGTAGGCTTCCGCGGTAAGAGTCATGTACTGCAGTACAGCCCTGAAGAGGACCGCGACATGTCCGTCAAAACGTCGGCACCTCAGCCTGCGACGCGGCGATCAGAGCCCAGATCATGAGCTCTCTTTTCTTTCATTTTCAAAAACGCTCATGCGCCATTTTCTCAAAAATGGCTCCAAAGTTTTCTTCAAACTTTTTCAAAGGGTAGTGCCAATTGCACTGTTAAAAATGACATAAAGTTAATTTTGCTGTATTTAAAGAAATATACAATTGTATTTTTCAAAATATATCTCACGCAGATAATATGCACATTTACAGCGATTTTGTAAACACTATTGCATTTATGAGTTAATGTGCTTTCAATGAAATAAAGTTTTTCGATAACCCAAAAATGTTCTGTGAAAAAGAGCTTGAAATTTCCCATTTAGAGTAACGCTCAAAAACGCTCTAAAAATTCGTCGTACGCCTTCCTTCGGAGGGGAAGTAAAGCCGGCTGTCCCATGTAGTAGATTTACTGCATGTAAAAGATCCTCAAGCCTAAAAGAAGCGTCTGAGCAAAATTGAGATCCGCCTGGTTCGTCGCCCAAGATAATACCTCCTTTCTCCGCTAGGTGGTGAAAGGAGTGTAGCGAAATTTGCGTGGTTAGACGGAAGAGCGGGCCTGATGGCCCGAGTCTCGCCACTAAAATAAGGCATTAACTAAAACTAAACTAAACTAAACGCTCAAGCGTCATTTTCTTCAAAACGACTCAAAATTTTTTCAATGAAAATTGTCATTTATGATGAAGTTTTACTCTTCCTTAATATTCTTAAAGTAATATTTCGGTTCTACTATTAGGAAACTGAAAAATGAAGAAAATGTAAAAAAATGTACTTGGGCAGCAATTGATGTTACCTGGCAAGAGGATGGGGCAAGACCGTTAAGCCAGTCCACACCAAGGAAATTAGAAAACTTTACTACGAGAAAGTCTGCGCCATTCTGTAGCACCCAGAGATTTGATTTTTGGCGAAACTTTACATGAAGTCTCAACATTTTCAAAATTATCTGAAAACTGGTTCCAAAGTTCATGATTTAATTTTCGCGTCAGAGTTGGTCGAGCTGATGTTTCGGCCAGCATGTAGTGGCCTTCTTCAGAGCTGTACTGCTGGCTATACTGCTGAAGACTACGAACCCACCATTGCCCTCGGCTTTTGTTAAAAACTCTTAAAACAATGACGTTGGTTTGTTTTGTTAAAATCCCTAATTTTTCAAAAGTTTTTAGGCGTCTTCTTGCAACAACAATGTCAAAGATAAAGATTTGTTTCTTTAATACAATCACCAAAGACGTTGGAAATTTTTTCGAAAACGTGAATAGTTATTGCGTAATTTTACCTGAAATATTCGCAGTTTTTAATTTTTTTAAAAGAATATTTTTTTTCAAAAACGGCTCCATACTCTTTTTTAACTTTTTCTTGAATAATGCATTAACTGCTTAAAAATGCCTAAAGTCCCGCTTTAGGCACACTCTATATTTTCGAAATTTGCAAGTAATTAATATTTCAAAAGTACAATATTCATGATAGAGATTTTTTCCTTAACGCAATTTACTTTTTAAAACTAGATATTGAAATAATGTAAACGAAAATCTCCTCAGTTTTGAAAATTGCAAATGAAAATGATCAACTTTGTTTAAGTGTCAGAAAGTTGAGTTTAGCTGTAGGGTCTGTGATGTACGTGACGTGTTAAAGCTAATGGCTTGAGTTCGAATCTCGGCGCAGAGAAACATTGTTTCAGGTTGGAAACACTTTTCTTGTTTCTCGTAGGCCGTAGACAGGTCGTAGACCGGTCGGGAACTTAAAGCTTGTCCTGTCTAGGGCGGTGCCTCGTTGGTGGGAGATACCTGGTTGAAGAAAACCCCGCTAGTCGACGGTAGGTCGGCTCCTGATCACCCCATCCAGTGAGGGAAGATCATCGCCACCTCCCGATTAAAACAGCATGCAGTACACTTACGGAACTAATGACCTCAGTAGTTGACGCGCTCGGAATCACTAACAATGAATCAATCATTAAATAGTTTTAAAATCAATCATTTATTCCAAATCACATTTTGTCGCGAATTTCAAATGTTTAAACTGATAAAAGGTTTCAATTTTTTCATTATGTTTAAAAATTCACATTGTTTCACACTGTTTAAAAATATGAACAAAAATGTTATAGAATGTTATACGACACATACTAGAGAATAAACTGAGGCAGTACTCTAGCGTTATCATGTCCAAAATAAATTTCAAAAATGTATTTATTTTTTTTCTATTTGAATATGGCGTAAAAATTGGTTGACAAAATTATTATCAAATTCAATTCTTTTTCCCCGTCTCTGCATTTTTTCAGCCTGATACATGCAATTGAAGCTGAGAAAAAATAAAACACGAAAACCACGGTTTTCGTTACGCCTCTGCAACATTGCCCAAAGAGACTGATTTTTTGGGAATCTACGGCATTTTTATTCTCTTTCATATGAGCATCGCGATTATCCATTTGATTTGGGGGCACTTTTCACAGCCTTATTTGGCTGTATCCTTTGTTCCGAACGAAGTAAACAAATGTCATTCAACCCGACCACCGCATCCTCCTCCTGAATCTGTTGAAATCCATAACCAATCTGAAGAACTTACTATCAACAGCATAAATTTCCCTAGTTTACAAAAATAAAGTACATAAACAAACAGGAAATTTAAAAAACAAATGCTAAAATCAATAGAAAAGAAGTAGTAATTTCTAGTACCCAAACTGGAGAGTGAAAATCGATTTATATCCATCTATTTATCAAAAGCCCCTCCCACCAGTAAATATTGTAACAACTCCACTCCATTTAAAATATACCATATAATTAACCAGTGCCCTTATATCAGTACCCTTCCCAGCAGTTTCTGCAGGTGGGCATATTCCAATTAATTTTGGAATCCCATGAATATAAGGAAAAAATCGTACAATATTGTAAAGAATCTGAAATGTTCTTAATGATATCTAATCATGTCTCGACGTATCCCCAATGTAATGTTTGTGGTTTTATGATTACGTTTTTCGTGAATTAATTGTAACTATATTTTTCTCATTATTGCCCACTTATTGTTATTCCATGTCTTGAACTACTAAATATTACTATTAATGTAAGAGTCAAAACCATAAGCATTATTGTAAATATAATAACTATGTAATCGTATCTGTACACTACTAGTCCTGTAACAAAATTTAAAATGCAATTATCGCTAATGACCATCGATGTTGATTCGACAATGAATAAAGCAAAAAAGAAGCAAGAGCACTGTGTAGTATTACGACTTTTTTCTTCAAGATAGGCATGCCAAAGCGCTTACTTATTAACTACACAATTAGATTAAGTTAAAATTAAATTAGTTTTAGTTAGTTGTTAAGGAAAGCCCTTTCCCTCTCTTAGCTGCTTAAGCCGTAAGGCAGCATCATACTGTATACCAAATTAAGAAAATAAATTCCCGCCTCCTCAGTGGTATTACGGAGCGGAAACAGGTGACATTATGTACCGTTTACGCGACATTTTTAATCAAATGTCATGTAGACATAGGTATGCATACAGCTGTAATTACATAAAACAATATTTTGTTATGTTTATCTCATTGGGCCCTCGAGGATAGCTCATGGTCATGATAACTTGCTTTTCATGACGCGACCACGAATAATAACCAAATCCCACCCACGTGATTCATGTAAGCCTCTCTTCATTAATCTAGGAATTCTACCATTACCGTGTCTTTTTATTTACGAATCAGTGGTTTTTGTAAAAAATGACTTGCTCAAGGGCGGGAATATTTTTTCAGAAAATGCCGAAGTCTATTACTATAACACTCGACGTAGAAATCATATTCATCAGGTGACAGTATCAACAGCTCATTACAAAAAATTCACATACAATACATGTACATTATTTTACAACACTTTGCCAGATGACATTAAACGATTAAATTCAATAGAAAAGTTTAAATCACAAGTGAAATCGTTTCTGCTGCATAACTGTTTCTATACAATTAGAGACTATACTGAGCATCACAAGAAAAGTAACATTAATTTTAACAATGATACATAATGCATTAATTACCATTTGGACTGTATAAATGAGTATAAACAACCTGTAACAACTATTGTAACACAGCTTCCGGGTCAATGACCACCATCTCGATCAGGTTTTTCGTCCAGTTTCCCTGATCCATTGAGCAAATGCTGAGATGGCCCCTTGTTTTGCTTCTGGACATAAATGTA
>BLKR01017026.1:0-16614 GCA_011170035.1 Teleogryllus occipitalis
CAATTGTGAAAAAATGTCTTGTTTGAATACGTTCGTTATTTTTCAGTTCATTACTGGGTTATGTGAAATAACTCATAGGGTCGAAATACCGTACGCACGAGAACTATCGATTTTTTGGAAAGAAAGGAGAGAAGCCCAAAATTTTTCGGAACATTGTCAATCTCTCTTGTATGTGTGTTAGACAATATTTAATTACTGGAAAAGAATGTTGTGTAGTTTAGTTTTTATAACAATGTAAAAAAAAGTGATCGAAAAAAGTTTGGAATAACTTTTATTAGTTTATAATTTTTTTAATACGTACTAGACTAGCCCAAAATTATTTGAGTGTCTCGTTTCATTAACCATTATGCAGACAATTGTGAAAAAATGTCTTGTTTGAATACGTTCGTTATTTTTCAGTTCATTACTGGGTTACGTGAAATAACTCATAGGGTCGAAATACCGTACGCACGAGAACTATCGATTTTTTGGAAAGAAAGGTGAGAAGCCCAAAATTATTTCGGAACATTGGCAATCTCCCTTGTATGTGTTTTCGATAATATTTAATTACTGGAAGAGAATGTCTTGTAGTTTAGGTTTTATAACAATGTAAAAAATATTGAACGGAAAGAGTTTGGGCTAACATTTATTAGTTTATAATTTTTTGAATACGTACTAGACTAGCCCAAAATTATTCGAGTGTCTCGTTTCATTAACCATTATGCAGACAATTGTGAAAAAATGTCTTGTTTGAATACGTTCGTTATTTTTCAGTTTATTACTGGGTTATGTGAAATAACTCATAGGGTCGAAATACCGTACGCACGAGAACTATCGATTTTTTGGAAAGAAAGGAGAGAAGCATAAAAATATTTCGGAACATTGTCAATCTCTCTTGTATGTGTATTAGACAATATTTAATTACTGGAAGAGAATGTTGTGTAGTTTAGGTTTTATAACAAGGTAAAAAAAAGTGATCGGAAAAAGTTTGGGCTAACTTTTATTAGTTTATAATTTTTTTAATACGTACTAGACTAGCCCAAAATTATTTGAGTGTCTCGTTTCATTAACCATAATGCAGACAATTGTAGAAAAATTTCTTGTTTGAATACGTTCGTTATTTTTCAGTTTATTACTGGGTTATGTGAAATAACTAAGAGGGTCGAAATATCGTAGACACGAGATTTATAGATTTTTGGAAAGAAAGGAGAGAAGCCCAAAATTATTTCGGAACATTGTCAATCTCCCATAAATGTGTTTTAGACAATATTTAATTACTGGAAGAGAATGTCTTGTAGTTTAGGTTTTATAACAATGTAAAAAATATTGAACGGAAAGAGTTTGGGCTAACATTTATTAGTTTATAATTTTTTGAATACGTACTAGACTAGCCCAAAATTATTTGAGTATCTCGGTTCATTAATCGTTATGTGGACAATTGTGGAAAAATGTCTTGTTTGTATACGTTCTTATTTTTCAGTTTATAATGGGTTATGTAAAATAACTCATAAGATCGAAATATCGTAGGCACGAGAACTATCAATTTTTTGGAAAGAAAAGAGAGAAGCCCAAAATTATTTTTCAACATTGTCAATCTCACTTGCATGTGTTTTAGGCAATATTTAATTAGTGGAAGCGAATGTCGTGTAGTTTAGGTGTTATATCAATGTAAAAAATGTTGAACGGAAAGAGTTTGGGCTAACTTTTATTAGTTTATAATTTTTTGAATACAAACTAGAATAGACCATAATTATTTGAGTATGTTGGTTCAATAATCGTTATGTGGACAATTGTCAAAAAATGTCTTGTTTGTATACGTTAAATATTTTTCAGTTTATTACTGGGTTATGTGAAATAATTCATAAGATCGAAATATCGTAGGTACGAGAACTATCAATTTTTTGGAAAAAAAGAAGAGAAGCCCAAAATTATTTTTGAACTTTGTCAGTCTCCCTTGTATGTGTTTTTGGCAATATTTAATTACTGAAAGAGAATGTTGTGTAGTTTAGGTTTTATAACGATGTAAAAAAAAGTGATCCGAAAATGCTTGGGCTAAATTTAATAATTTCTAATTATTGTAATACGTACTAGACTAGCCCAAAATTATTTCAGTGTCTCGTTTCATTAACCATTATGCAGACAATTGTGGAAAAATGTCTTGTTCGAATATGTTCATTATTTTTCTGTTTATTAGTATGTAATGTGAAAAAACTCCAAATATCGTAGGCACGAGATTTCGATTTTTTGAATGGAAAGTAGAGAAGCCCAAAATTATTTTCGAACATGGTCTAACTCTCTCGTATGTGTTTTAGAAAATATTTGATTACTGCAGGAGAATGTCGTGTAGTTTAGGTTTTATAACATTGTAGGAATGGTGAATGGAAAGAGTTTGGGATAACTTTTATTAGTTTATAATTTTTTAATACGTACTACACTAGCGCAAATTTATTTGTGTGTCTCGTTTCATTAACCATTATGCAGACAATTGTGAAAAAATGTCTTGTTCGTATACGTTAATTATTTATCAGTTTATTACTAGGTAATGTGAAATAACTCATAAGGTCGAAATATCGTAGGCACGAGAATCATCGAGTTTTTGGGAAGAAAAGGAGAGAAGCCCAAAATTATTTTTGAGCATTTTCAAACTCCATTGTAAGTGTTTTAGAATATATTTGATTACTGGAATAGAACGTCGTGTAATTTAGGTTTTATTACAAAATAAGAAAAAAGATTTGGTAAATTGTGGGATTATTTTTATTAATTTTAATTTTTTTAATCAATACTGTACTAGCCCAAAATTATTTGAGAAACGCGTGTGATTCAGAATTATGTAGACAATTGTCAAAAATGTGTTGTTCGTATACGTTCATTATTTTTGTTTATTTCTGAACAATGGAAAAGTGCTCGAAAGTTTGTAATATCGTATGCACGTTTTGGAGTTTGTGGAACTTACGTGTATGTAATTTAGAGATTATTCGATTCCTGGAAGAGAATGTCTTGTAGTTTAGGTTTTATAACAATTTAAATATTAAAGAAAATATGTGATAAATTATGAAAAAATATGTGATAAATTATCTATATTAAATCTTTCATTAACTAAAATTTTGCAATTGCTTATAATGGATGGAATTGTGGCTCAAAAGGAGGAGGAAAAGGAGCTTTTCAATCCCCTTTTTTGCCAAGTTGAATTTGGGTGTTTGTACTCGTAGTGTGGGTGAACAAAATTGATTTCGGTATCATTAAAGACTCCAAATTATGGCGCATGATTTTTTTAGTTACGAAATATTCGGGTGGTTCTCATTTCTCTCTCTCGTAGTTAGGGATGAGTTTCAAAACTTTGAGTAGCGGGCCATAGAAAAACCAGAATTCAATTGTTTAGATCACGCAAAAAAGTTTGAATTTTGAGTAAGTCGGGGTAGTAACTTACCCTCCCCCTATTTTGTAATCTTAAATTGGGAGGTTTTAGGGTATCAAAAATAATGTTTTTGGTGGTACTGAAGAGCCCAAAATTACCCTAATATTATGGCGCAAGAATTTTTGAGTTTTGAGAATTTGGGGTGGTTTTGATTTTTGGTTTTCTTATTTAGGGGTGAGTTTCGGAATTTCAAAAAGTGGCGCTTGGGAGCCCAAAATTCACTGATTCAGACCGTACAAAAAAATTTGAATTTTGAGGAAGTGGGGGTGCTAGCTTTACCAACCCTTATTTTGAAACCTTTATTTTGGGGGGTAGTGAGGTACAAAAAATAATGTTTTTGGTATCCCTGAAGAGCCCAAAATTAGCCCAAAACTATGGCGCAAGAATTTTTGAGTTTTGAGAATTTGAGGTGGTTTTGGTTTTTGGTTTTCTTATTTAGGGGTGAGTTTTGGAATTTCGAAAAGTGGCGCACGGGAGCCCAAAATTCACTGATTCAGACCGTACAAAAAAATTTGAATTTTGAGGAAGTGGGGGTGCTAGCTTTACCAACCCTTATTTTGAAACCTTTATTTTGGGGGGTAGTGAGGTACAAAAAATAATGTTTTTGGTATCTCTGAAGAGCCCAAAATTAGCCCAAAACTATGACGCAAGAATTTTTGTGTTTTGAGAATTTGAGGTGGTTTTGGTTTTTGGTTTTCTCATTTAGGGGTGAGTTTTGGAATTTCGAAAAGTGGCGCACGGGAGCCCAAAATTCACTGATTCAGACCGTAGAAAAAAATTTGAATTTTGAGGAAGTGGGGGTGCTAGCTTTACCAACCCTTATTTTGAAACCTTCATTTTGGGGGGTAGTGAGGTACAAAAAATAATGTTTTTGGTATCCCTGAAGAGCCCAAAATTAGCCCAAAACTATGGCGCAAGAATTTTTGAGTTTTGAGAATTTGGGGTGGTTTTGGTTTTTGGTTTTCTTATTTAGGGGTGAGTTTTGGAATTTCGAAATGTGGCTCTCAGGAGCCCAAAATTCACTTGTTTCGACCGTACAAAAAGTTTTGAATTTTGAAGAAGTGGGGGTGCTAGCTTTACCAGCCTCATTTTGAAATTTTAATTTCGGGGTATTGGGAGGTAGCCCAAAATTTTTGAATGGGGGCTGAAATTAGCCCAAAATTAGCCCAAAATTATGGCGCAAAAATTTTTCAGTTTTTCGAAAGTGGGGGTGCTAGCTTTACCGACGTCCATTGCTGGGCATTTCTGGAGCATTGAACTGGAGCTTTGGAGTGTCGAATGTGTTTCGCTTAATGTGCGCGCCTATTGCGCTACGATTGGTAATCAGTTTTACAATTGATGTCTCAAATGTATTAATATGAACAAAAACTGCGGTATTATAATTTTACTGTATCCGTTACTGATGCGAGAAAATACATGTTGTAGCAAGAGTAATTTAGTATATTTTTACGGCATATGTCATGCAGGATATAAAAACGATTTTATACATACCCTACGTAAGGAAATTTGTCAAACCTTATAAACAAAAAAGATAAAAACGTGCATGGTATCTGCCGTATAGAGTTATTTTGGACTTTATGTAGCTTAAGACACTAAAGGAGCCAAGACAACTGTTACATAAGATTATTGGTGGAATCAGTCAGACAATAGAAGAATCAAAGAAACCAAGGTACACTATCATTAAAAATATAACAATTGTTTTTGTTTCCGTGCAAATGTTATGAAAGTAAAATGGTATCAAAGAAAAATAAAGCTTTGCCTTTTGGACGCCGCTATATAGAGACATTTGCGTTGTACAAAACAAATACTTGAAATCAAGCAGTTACAACGTGAGTAACGAATGTCAAGTATATTGTGTTAAATTGGCATGTACAATTGTACATATATCACTTTTGCAGATGCTGCTACATCGTTGAATCCATTCCTGAAGAGAATTCCAGCGGAACTGCAGACCAAGTTTATAGAAGACTGCATGACGGAATTCCAAATTGAAACGGAAAAGATTATGTCTGTAAACTTCAACGAGAACTTCGGGCGTAACAACACAACGTTCAATTTTTCACTTATAATTGCTCATGTAGAGAAGACAACAACCATGTCATGACTTCACGATGGATGAAGCTTTGGCGCCTTAAAAAATGCTTTGTTGCAAAAACTACAAGAAAAATATTCACACTAGATTAATTGTTAGTATTTCTGCTTTATTATAGTTTGTTTTGTTTTTAATAATACGTCGCGACTTGCATGTCTTCGGGCATACAAAGAAAAGTTGTGTTGTGGGGTTAACTGAAACGTCGGGACGTTAGGTTAAGTGGACCGGTCCAGTTACCGCCTCTATTATTTTTTCGAAAGTAGTATTTGCAGATTTGTAATTAAGTGACATCAATTGATGCTATCTCTCCTGGAAAATGGTTTTGTTTCAACAGTAGATATTGTTACGAAGTTTCCATTCCAGCTGAAGGACGGCAGGGAAATATTTAAAGACGTGATTTATTTTAACGTGAATTTGGAAGGGTACAATCTTCGCTAAGCATTTTATATATTTATATGTAGAAAAAGGTTATGGAAATTTGTAGAAGAATATTTTTCATTAAAATGTCAATGTTATTTTTATAATTTATTTCGGTGGACTTAACCTTACCGGTTAGGTTAACTGGTCCTATTGCAAATGAAGAAAACATTTCATATTTGACAACAACTGTAGGCACAATGATGATGTTTGTTCTCACAATATAAGGAGAGAGCCTCACTGAAATATCATGCAAAATTTTACGTGTATAGGTCAAGTAAATAGTATTTCAAAGCAAATTAAAAAGAAGTGGACCAGTTAAGCTAACTCTCCCCTACTTCTTGCACTGTTGTACACCCTCCCACTTTCCGAAGGGCCTCTCACTGGCTTATAACATAGGCATACTTTCGATTGCGGGATGGCGCAAAGAGCTTTTTTTTTATTCTTGTTTATTATTTGATTGTTTTTTTACATAGATCCGTTCCTATAAAACTATACATATGCAGAGATGGCTTAACTTATAACACTTAACCTAACTTAACTCTAATACAGTGGTTGAGGAAACCATGATGGCACCTCATAGGTATTATTCTAGGTCTGAAAATAACTTACAAAATATATGGAAGGATGAGCAGTGGAAGAGGGTTTAAGAGTTGGGAAGGAGGAGGGGGACAGCTGACTTTTTCATTGGGATTAACTTTACAGTACCCAGAGGGGTTATCTTTTTGTTCGTTCATTGGGCAGTTGTTAGCAAAATGACCGTGATCCTTGCATAGAAAACATGGTATAGAATCTGATGATGGATATATACAGAAAACTGTGTCATCATAAATAATTTTCATGGTTTCTGGTACTTCGTCCATATCATCTGGATGAATATAAATTTGCCTCCGGAAACTCAAAATGTGACTAAACCCTGGTTCGTACATGCCGGCTCTCAGGAAGGTCATTGTAGAGCTTGATAACGTTGAGTTATTAATTGAAATGGTTGATTTATTGTCAACTAGTTTTTTCACAGATTCCTTAGAATCCAGATAAACACATATACGGTTTTTTGAAATCCTTGAGACGAACCGTATGGTTTGAGGATTGATTATTTTTGCAAGTTCCTGGATGTACGTTTTAACTGATATACCGTCTACTGAGTCCATCACAATCGCGTGTTCTTTTGTGGGAAACAGACCTTTCTGAGCAGCAGTTAAATATCTGTTGGCATAATCTTGATTTTCATTACTAACTTGACTTGATTGATGGGTTTCACTGTTTGGGATGACTCCTTGATCAGAAGCCATCTTAGGACGGACGTTGGGGGTACTGTGTACACCTACTAAGGTTTAAATACGTTTTACTCACTCACTGGATTTGATTCAGTTGATCATTAACACGAAAGTCGACCCAACACAACACTCGGCACTGTGCGGCCTTCAATGGCGCTCACCGAACTCGATGCCGCTTATCGCACTACAGGAGGTCTTTACTCGCCAATGATCGGAGCGACACTGATTAGGATTTTATGTGATTACATAAACCGGTTAATGATTTACATAAACCGGAATTGTCTTCTTCATACTTACTTGCATACAAATCAGTGAACATTCGCGATATTTATTTTGTCGCTCTCTGCTTACGCAGTGCAGAGAAAATATTGTAATGCTGCGGGAAAGAACGACGAATTTTCCACAGAAAGGCTCTTTTTGTCGGGCTCTGGTAACGAAAAAGTGGATGAAACTTGTTTCTATACAGGATGGACGGGTATGAAACGTCAAAAATTTAAGAAAACGCCCTTAAGACAATTTGAAGCATATTTTGTCTAATAAACCACTTCGATATTCTGAATGTTTAGCTGTAAAAAACACTCAAAAGTTGTTTTGAAAATATGCTTTCTAGGCAAAAATTTGCTTTGCAGAAGCATAGAAACACTCCATAAATATGTAAATTGTTTATTATTTACAAAATAAATTAATATATTTGCTCTGAAAGATAAATTGTGCCAGAAATAAAAAAACATCCAATTTACACAAACCGACTTTTTTTCGGTTAATTTATCTAAACAGGCCAAGAATTCCATCGAAACCCAGAGAACGATGCAAAAGTGACAGTAAGGAGTGTCCAAAGTGGGAATCGTTGGGCGTTATTTTTTTGAAGAAGGCGTTGTTAGTATAACTGTGAACGCTGTACGTTTTGTCGCAATGCTGCGCAATTTCGTGCGTCCCCAACTGGACACTAGGGATGAACATGGCTGACATGTGGTTCCAACAAGGAGCCACCGTCCACACGGCTAATAATTTCATGGCAGTTGCTCGAGAAATATTTCCCCAACACGTGATCTGAAGTTTCGACAATGTCCACTGGCCTACATGCTTGCCAGATTTGTTGGTTTGCGACTTCTTATGGAATTACTTAAAAAGTAAAGTGTACTGCAACAAACCTCGTACACTCAATGATTTGAAGTTGCAATATGTGAAGAAGTTGCTGCAGTTTCACATGACACGTCGATGAAAGTATTGGCAAACTTCCATGAAAGACTTTTAATGAGAGTTAAAACAGGTCACCACCTGTGTTAGGTGATCTTTAAAACGTGAAAAATGTAACAAACGTGAGAAAATGTGACAATTTATAAATTTGATACATTACTAATTGTAACGATGTGAGTACATTTTGTATGCGGTCAAAATAAAACCAATTAAACTAGTTTGAAATCCATTCGTTCTCTTTGCTTCCCCTATATAATAAAAGCTCGAATGAAAGAAACGAACAAAGAAGTATGAAATAATATACAAATTCTAACCTACGTAGCATCTAACTGCTTCCCAGCACATCTCAACTTACGATCATGAAGCGCACGAAACTCGAAGTGGGCGACAATATTTGACTTCAAATTACACAAAAAACTTACATTTTCGAAAAATTAAACATTTTCGTATTTGAAGATCTGTTTCTGATGAACACATTTCATTAAGAAAAAATACTTTAACTTTTTTAAATTTATTTACTAACCTGCACATTTCTGTTAAGCGTCTATTACACTATCCGTCAATAAAAATTAATCAAAATATTTCATGCCACTTTTTTGAAAATTTTGCAACTGTCCGAGGGGCTTCATGTAAAGTACCCCCCAAAGTTAAAATATCGGTTTCAAATTCAAGAGGTCCTGACATAAGCCAGATCGATTGGGGAATATCAATTTTGAAGAAAATAGGCTGAACAGTTTAACCGCTACCGTTGTTCTACAGACGGACAGACAGACAAACGGACGGACACGGGTTTTGCCGTCAATCGATTTTTCGATATCAAGGATCTACAAAACATGGGATGCCTACACACCGTGTAGGGGATATTTTTCTAGATTGTGCAACTGAATTTATCGACTTTTTCTTTACCAGGGCCCGGCAATAAGAGCTTTTCTGCCGAAAATTCGCTGTTTGTAGCATTACATAACACTTTCTTTTGGTTATTTAAGGTCGCATCAACATCTTAGGTCATTAGCGACCACTATTGCTGTTAACGGTATGGTAACTATGTGGATGAAACGATATGGTGATTGATGGTAAGGGGTGAAAGTACGAACACAAACACAACCATGCCCGAGGCGGGACTCGAACCCGCGACCCTTCGGTCCGAGATCACTACGACACTACTGCCTTAGCGATCTCGGCCACCGGGCCGGCATTACATAACTTTCTCTTTAATGCATAAGCGGTAGCGAGAAAGTAAAAATGGTACATTCAACTACATTAAAATCGAGAAGTCTTATGTATATCTATACATAAAATGGACATTATTTAAAGACATCGTAGTTTAATACTATATAAGGATGTATACAGGATAGCATTCAGTTCTGGATAGCATTCAGCAATATTACAATATTACCTAACTATTCCCAACAATGCGAGAAAGTGGGTGAGGTTGAAGCACCTCTTGTTATTTGTTCACTATCTACCTTCTCGCCTTTCTACGTAAGTACTAAAGAGAACGTACATAAAATCGTGTGGCGACAATTGTCAATTTTTCGACAGATAAATTCTTATTGTTGGGTCCTGTAAACGAAAAAGTGTTTAAATCGTATTTCTAAACGAAGTAAAATTACTTTCTCAAACATGTTGTATAGTCAGAACTCATGTTTGTCTTTGTTGGATACTTGATACTGAAATATTGGTTTAAACGTCCGCCCGTCGGTTTGTCCATCTATCCCTTTCTCCCTCTGTCAGTTTGCGGTCTACCCTAGCGCCTAAACCTCTCAGCTAATTTTCTCCAAAAATGATATTTCCATATTAATTCGAAATATCTCAAGGTCCTAAGAATTTGAAACAAATGTTGGGATATTTGTGGGCATTTTAAATGAAGCCTCAGCTTTTTTAAAATTTTCTCAAAAATGACTTCAGTATTTTTGATTAAACTTTGCTCTTGAGTAACGAAAAAAACACTTAAAAGATTGGCGTTGGTCAAATTTTCGTTGAAATCCCTAATATTTCAAAAGTTGCACAAGTTCAATATCTTCCGCGTCTTGCAACAACTACAGAATTGAACATAGACACAGTACGCTCCCAGACATTGTAGAGGTAACACCTCAGCTTGTGCTTCCTCTTGTTTCGTGAGTGCAGTGTTGTTAGTAGTGTCTGAGTGATTTGTCAAGACATTCATTAACCAGTGGCAATCCAGTATAATATCTCTCCAAAAGTCACCGTAATGAACTGTAACACTGTAAACAACATAACCAAACTTCCAATGGATCAAGTTTCCAACAACCAAGTTAAGAAGACCTGCACAAACGCCACTGTGAGTTGTGTGCTTCCCTTCAAAGAACAAGGAGTCCACCGAGGTATTTATATTAAAGAATATGTTACTAAACTTGCTACAATAATGAACCCTAATGGCATTAGACTCCTGACACGCTTATCAAATAATAGAGAATGTTTATTTCTTAATTCTAATAAATCAGCATATAACCTTACAAGTACCCTACTTTAACTATAAAGAATCATCAACTGAATGTTAGACAATTAATAAATAAATTCAAGTGGGTAATAATTTCCAATGTTTGCCCTGTGATACCACTTGATGTCATCATTCAGGAATTTTCGAAACATAATATTCACATTAAGTGCAATATCTAATTTATTAGAGCTGGTATCCCTGAACCAGGATTTACACATATTATGAGTTTTTGGAGGCAGGTATTAATAGCACCTGAAGATGTCAGCAAACTTCCATAATCAACCACAATTAGTACGATGGTACTGAATGTATAATTTTCTTTTCTACAGATGATAAGGCATGCTTCTTATGTAAACAGTCCGGTCATTTAAGAAATCAATCTAATATCAAATCTATTCAATACTTAGCAACAGAATATGATTTAACAAATGAACAATCTGAAACTTAATTAACAAATCATTACCTTAAATTTACTAAGCCAGAAAGCCACAATTAAATTTTGCAACAAATGAGTGTAATTTTCCTTCTATTTCTAAGAGAATTTCTAATTGTAGAACACTCTCATCAGTCCATCCCAGATCGGTACTAGAATTAACAAGATAGATAATGGAACAAACATGGAAAATAGTAAGCAAGCTAAGAAGAACTAGTGGTGCTACACAATGGCACAGACTTTCTCGAATTATTTTTTTTAAATTTTTTTGTCTGGTAGCTCATTGGTCTTGCCAACATACTCTTGCCAGCAGTCATCTACAGCTGCCCAAAGTACATTTTTTAAAATCTTATTTCAATTTTTCGGTTAGCTAATTGTAGAACCGAAATATTACTTTCAGGATATTAAAGAAGAGTCTATTAAAGAAGATATTAATTATACTAAAGAAACTCTCGTCCTAAATGGCAATATTCATTGAAACATATTTTTTAAGAAAACGGCGTTTTAGCGTTACTGTAAATGCGAAATTTGGAGCCCTTTTTTGAAAAAAAATTGAATTTCCGAAAAACTTTATTTAAAGTCATTTAAATAACATAAACTGACATGTACATATCAAAGGCGTAAGAGATATTTTAAAAAATACATTTGTCTAATTTTTGAAAAACAAAAGAATACCTCAAAATGAAAGTTAAGTTATATTAAACAGAGTCATTAGCCTTATCTGTTGGAAAAGTTTAAAGCAAAACTTTTTGAGCAAACAGAAATTTTGACAAATTCTTTTTGAGCGTTTCTGAAAATGTGGAATTTCGAACTTATTTTAATAGAAAATTTCTGAGTTTTTGAGAAACTTTATGTGATATTATTTAAAGCAGATGTTCTCATAAATACAATAGGGTGAACAAATCGCTGCTCATGTAAATATTAACGACGTGGGAGACTAGTCAAAAAAATTACGTTTTTTTAATTTTTGAAAAAAGCAAAGAATACAGAAATATGGCGTTCATATCATCTTATAAAGGACATTCAGGACGACCATATGCACCTTTGCGTTTAGCTTTTAAATCATAAAAAAACCATTTGTTTCTTTTTATATTTTTTCTGAACTACGTGAAACTCCTACTAGTTCAGCTATTTGATATTGAATCATGTTTTCAGGTTTCAACAAGCCGTCAATTCGACCAATTTTCATTAGCGACAAATCACTCCTTTTCGCATTCTGAAAATTATATCTTAATCGCAATTATCAACAATTTCTTAATATATACATCAGTGTACAACTGTTAACAAAGAACTTATCTTGAGCAATTTGAGTAAAGTTGAACTTATATAATGACGACAAACTCATGAGTTTTACAATGCAATTGTCTCGCTGTCTTTTTGTATATAAGGTATTTACTCACTGAACAGTCCCCAACAAAAAAAAATTGCCAGTGTTATAAACTCTAAGAAAGTTTATATAACATTCAGAAGAACAGCTACATAGTCTCGTACGTAAAATAATTTAATAATTATAACAATGAAAAGGTGAAAATTGTCATTATTCAACTTGAGTCTAATAATTTCGCAAAGTACTGTATTACTTTAAGAATATTAAAGAAGAGTGAAACCTCGTCATAAATGGTAATTTTCTTTGAAAAATTTCGAGCCGTTTTTAAGATAATGGAGTTTAAGCATTTCTGTAAATGGGAAATTTAAAGCTCTTTTTCACAGGAAATTTTCGAGTTTTCGAAAAACTTAATTTCAAGCCATTTGTGGCATTTTAACTCGCAAATACTAGTGTTTGCAAATGTGAAAATGTGCATATTAACGGCGTGATATATCATGTTATGGACCAATATATATTGTGACATACCAATATGTGGGACATTGTATTGCGTGTAATGACACGCAATACAATGTACAATAAATGTATTGTAAACAGGGTGAATGGTAAGGATAGACATATGTAAATATGGCGGCCTAGCAACGATAGACGGGTTGTCGTTAAGATCAACAAATTTCATTGCTTTGAACCACGGGTTGCGGCTAGTTGATAAAGTAAACTGTTTGGGGATTGGCCGAGAAAGCAATGACAGTCTGGAGCGCGGCTAGTTGAATTTGTAAGTAATTTAGGGATTGGCTAGACATGGAATGACAATGTATTTTGACGGAAGTGGGTCGAATTTTTTCTGACAAGATACAGTAGAAATATGGGCCGAGTTTTGAAGGGCTGAAAGAGGGGAATATGGATTCATTCCGACTTATGCCGTGGTGCTGTGCGGATCGTGTGTGGATAATTGATGCTGGGAGTTTGAGAATTGTGAACGTCTACTTTGGAGCGTATGGTTGTCGGACTTGGAATATTGACGTAATGTGCGAAAATTGGAACCTGGAAATATTTCGAGTGCAGCAGCTAGAATTGTGAACTTAGGTGAATTTGTCGGCAACAGGACTGGGAGTATTTGGAGCAGATAATAGTTTACTGTACTTTAATATTTTAAGCATACGCGTAGAAAGAACTGGGAACTTTTAAAAGGAAAATTAATTAGGACTTATCAACTTATGAGGCGGTGAAGTTCAGTGACTTGAGTACACTTGTGCCAGAACGGAAGAAAAGAAGATGGTATTTGGACCTGGAGCCATCGACACCGGGAAAAATTGAAAATGGTTTTACGCGGCGACATCGGCCAAGAACACGCGAAGACGGGTACTGCAGTATAAGGTTTGAAACTGGTCATGACCGAAAGTACGTTTCGTATTGTTACCAATGGACATTGAATAAACTTACAAGTTTCTGTGAATAGAAAAGATGATTTTCATTTAGCCAATTCCAGTAAATGAGTAGCTAGAAATGTATATTTGCTTTGCAGATTCCTCGGCCACTCTGTACAGATGGCAGATCGAATAATCGGCTATTAGTAGGCAATAGCTATTATTTCTTATAGGACCCATCGAACCAGTTAGCCGGATATTAATTTAATGGAAATAGCAGTTGATGATTAATTTTAATAATGGAATTAACGTAATCTTTTCCTGGCGCCCATATTCTTATATAAATTTGGAACGGGTTACGTTGAATTTATATTTAATAATATTAGAAGGACAGAGAAAATATAAAATTAAATTAGACAGTTGGTTTATATATATATATATATATATATATATATATATATATATATATATATATATATATGTATATATATACGATAGAACAGTGATTTTATGATAAATATAAGATTTTAAGATAACCATTTCCTAAAAACGACTGCTCAACACATAAAAACCTGACTTTTGGATCGGCGACACTGCTCGCCACGGGCGGGGGCTCTCCGGCGGGGCTCGGCGTCGCTCGGCGTTTCTCGGTCCCGGTCGCTTCCTGAGGCCCTGGCGGCCGCTGCTTGATTTGTTCTGCTCGGATCACCACATTCTTCCGGCCGTTATCCACTCGTCACTCGTTCCATCCGGGCATTATTGATGTTCTGCTCTCATCCACTCCACCCGCCCCGTCGACTTCGTGGACGCGCTACTCACAATAATACTGTCTACAGCCCTCGCCGAATGTTTCGCTGCAGTAGCACCACCACGTGGTGTAACGTCTCCCCACTGATCTCTGGCACTCTCCCAGTCCTCAATGTTACAATTCCTAATTATATTTTGTAGATTGTTCACCATGCTCACCTCTACATCGATTCTCACTTTACCCACTTTCCATCGGCACGCATCACATCTCCCCAGTTCCGTAATTCCTTCACAAACCACACAAGTACACGCATCCGTTCCGTCTTCTCTCGAGTTCTTTGTCTCACTGCCGGTTTACTCTCGTGCTGTTCGCACCTCTTCTCGCTCGCCGCGTTTCCCTGACTCGTTCAGAACGGGGGTCAGTCGGCAATGGGCATAGCTACCGCATAATTTAACTGGGTCGGCAGCTGCACCTCTGTTTAGAAACACGATGCGTTTCAATATATATATATATATATATATATATATATATATATATATATATATATATATATATATATATTGAAACATGCCCACAAACTGCTCACAATTATTGGGCGTTTCGTCGTAACCCGTTTCCGAATTTATGTTAACATGGGCGCCAGGAAAAAGGTTACGATAATATTTTTAGCTATTATTGCTTCAAAGAAAACTAAATATTGTCCCGCTAACTGGGTAGATAGGTTGCGTCTGAAATAATCGCTATTACCTATTGATAGCCGATTACCCGATCTGCCTTCCATACAGAGTGGCGAGGAATCTGAAAA
Source organism: Teleogryllus occipitalis (assembly GCA_011170035.1). Lineage (NCBI taxonomy): Eukaryota > Metazoa > Arthropoda > Insecta > Orthoptera > Gryllidae > Teleogryllus > Teleogryllus occipitalis. The sequence goes on from BLKR01017026.1 coordinate 15,516, forward strand.
CAAATATTTTATCTAGCTACTTATTAGCTCGATTTGGCCAATGAAAATCGTTTTTTTTTTCTTTCAAAAAGAAACTTAGGATTTATTGCTTATTGCAACAGAAAGACTGTCCTTTGGTCATGACCTTGTTCGAACCTTTATACTGCACTATACTTCGCGCGCTCTTGATCGACGTCGCCACGAAGGACCATCTTCTCTTCTCCCCGGTGATGCGAATTCCAGAGTCGAAGTACCGCGTTCTTTCCTGTTCTTCCACGCGAACGATGCTGAGCCACTGATCCGCATTACTTCAAATATTCGTAGTTCTAGTTCGATTAAACTTGCAAAAATAATACTTATAATTATACTTTTAACACACTGTAAATTATTCGGAGTCCGACGTTCCTCAATCTCATGAAAAAATTTCCAAGTTCCAATTACACAAATTATCTATCCGCGAGCGACCCGCACAACGTCACCACAAATGACAGAATGTCCGTTTTCTTATTACTGCTCAGCCCTTCAAACTTCGGATTCCCCCTTTCTACTGTTTTCTTCTCAAAAAATCAGACATACTTCCGCAGTAGTAGACTATCGTTGCTCTCTCCAACCAATCCCCAAATAATTTTTAAATCTGACTAGCCACGCCGTCACTTTCAATGCCAGATGAATATTTATTTATCTTGACAACGACTTGGGCGCCGTTGCTAAGGCGCCATATTCCTATTTAATTACCCTAGCATTTCCACCCATTTACGACAAATAACATTTAATATAATGACTCAGATATTTGTATGTCACTATATATATATATATATATATATATATATATATATATATATATATATATATATATATATATATATATAGTGTGTGTGTGTGTGTGTGCTTGTGCTTGTGTTTGCGTTTGCGTTTGCGTTTGTGTTTGTGTGTGTGTGTGTACCACAAAAGAATACCCCAAAATGAACTTTATTTCATTTTTATCAGTACAATTAATACTACCCATCCGAAAAGTTGAGGCCATTTTTGATAAAATGACGTTTGAGCGTTTCTGAAAATGTGGAATTTTGGGCTCGCTTTCACGGAATACTTTTGAGTTTTCAAGATATTTGATAGGACA
>BLKR01017027.1:0-16610 GCA_011170035.1 Teleogryllus occipitalis
CATACCCGTTTCGGTGTGTTAAATGTGGAAAAGAACATGATCCAGAAAAGTGTCAAAAAGAAAAGCAAAGTCAACCGACATGTGCGCTGTGCGAAGGGAATCATCCCGCCAACTATAAAGGTTGCCAAGTATATCAAGAAATACTAAAAAGGAAAGGGTACAAAAACTCAAGTAAACCCAGAACATTTCAACAAGAGATGCCTATGCAGACACAAAACAACAATATTGCAACTACTTATCCTCAAGAAAACAAAAGAAGTCTACAAGTAAATGAAGGAACATGGGCCGATGTTGCGCGACCAAAGTCACCAGAACGACAAAAACATAATGAACAACATAACGATAGCCACTCCATTATGAACATTATACAGCACTCCTTTGAGAGATTTGAAAACATTAATGCAACAAAGTCAACAAATAAACTCTCTAATTAACCTCTTAACGACGCTTGTATCCAAATTATCCAATGCCTAAATTTCTTCGCATTGCAGCTTGGAACGCCAACGGCTTGGCAAATCATCGCCAAGAAATTGAAATATTTCTCAACAAAAACAAAATAGACATTCTACTTATCTCTGAAACTCATTTCACAGAAAGAAGCTACTTTAAACTGAAGAACTTCACATTATACGATGCTAAACATCCTAGTGGCAATGCTCACGGTGGCACAGCAATATTAATAAAAAGCACCATTAAGCATCAAGAACAGGAAGCCGTACTTGACCAAGATATTCAATCAACATCTGTACAAATTACGGACTGGAATGGACCAATCACCATCAGCGCCATCTACTGCCCTCCCAGATTCAAAATAGATAAGCAACGATTTGAAACCTACTTTAAGTCACTAGGAAATAGGTTCATGGTAGGTGGAGACTTCAACGCCAAACATACTCAATGGGGATCCAGGCTCATCACTCCTAGAGGGAGAGAACTGCAAAAAGCAGTTACTTCTCTACAGCTAGAAACCATTTCTACAGGAGAACCTACCTACTGGCCTACTGACCAAAACAAAATTCCAGACCTGATTGATATATTCATAACAAAAGGAATCCCATCCACTAACTGTATCATTGAATCTTCCCTCGAACTGTCCTCAGACCACACTCCAATAATTATCACCGTTGGTAACAAAATTATCCTTCACCCCTCTCCCGTGTCGCTAACGAACAGAAAAACAAACTGGGCCTCGTACAGAAACCAGATATCAATGAAAACAAACATCCGATTACCATTAAAAACAGCAGATCAAATAGATGAAGCGACTGAATATATAACCCAAAATATTCAAGAAGCAGCTTGGTTCGCCACACCGCAACTCCAGTACACCCAGAGCAGCATGAAATACCCAAAATTTCTTTTAAACAAAATAGCTGAGAAAAGAAGACTAAGAAGAATCTGGCAAACTTCAAAATATCCTGCAGACCGTACCAACTACAACAGAGCAACTAGGCAGCTAAGGTGCCTCCTAAAAGATTTCAACAGCAACAGGTTTCAAGATTTCATAACCAGCCTCACCCCAACAGAAGATACTAATTACTCTCTATTTAAAGTCACCAGGAAGCTGAAACAACCGACCAAACCAAATCCCCCAATCAGGGATGAAAATATGTGCTGGGCGAGAAACCCCACAGAGAAAGCATCTACCTTTGCCAAATTCTTCGCTAATGTATTCCAGACTCATCCCTTTTCAAATGCAAACCAAGACCAACAAATCGGGATTACCTGAACTCCCCAAACCAAATGACGCTTCCAATTCCACATTTTACTCCCAGAGAAATTACAAAAACCATTAACGCCTTATCAAGCAAAAAGCTCCTGGCTATGACCTAATCACAACACCTCTTCTCAAAGAACTACCGCGAAAAGGCAAGACTATAATTACTGCACTATTCAACAGTATTCTAAGAACAGGGCACTACCCGGAGCAATGGAAAGTAGCCCAAATTCAAGTTTTTCTCAAGCCTGGGAAACCTCCACATGAACCCTCCTCTTACCGCCCCATCAGTATACTTCCAATCCTATCCAAAGTGTTTGAGAAACTTCTCCTATCAAGACTACGTCCACACATAGCAACCAATAACTTAGTCCCTGACCATCAATTTGGCTTTAGACAACAGCATTCAACCATCGAACAAGTTAATAGAATCACCAGCTACATTGAGAATTGTTTCCAAGAAAAGAAATATTGTTCAGCCGCCTTTCTAGACATCGCCCAAGCGTTCGACAAAGTCTGGCACGATGGACTCCTATTTAAACTCAAACATTTCCTACCATATCCCTTCATCAATATCTTCAGTTCTTATCTATCCCACCGCACTTTCCAAATCAAATATCAAAATGAATTATCTGAATTCCATCCAATTATGGCCGGAGTACCACAAGGTAGTGTTCTTGGCCCTATTCTGTACCAACTCTATACGACAGATATACCAGAAACAGATAAAACAACTATAGCCACTTTTGCAGATGATACGGCCATACTAGCTTCGGATGACGACCCAAATGTCGCATCAAGACATTTACAAGACCATCTTACAATTATTGAAAAATGGGCTAAGAAATGGAAAATAAAAATCAATGAAAACAAATCAGTCCATATAACTTTTACCCTGAGAAGAAACAAATGTCCTACTGTCCACATCAACAATAATCCAATATTACAAATGGAAAGTGTGAAATACTTAGGGATACATCTAGACAAACGTTTAACATGGAAAAATCACATTTTAGCCAAGAAAAAGCACCTACAACTTCAAGTAAGAAAACTATACTGGATACTAGGATACCACTCAAAACTATCACTGGAAAATAAACTATTGCTTTATAAATCTATAATAATTCCAATATGGACCTACGGCATCCAAATCTGGGGTACAGCAAGCAAGAGTAATCTCTCTATCATCCAGAGATTTCAGTCCAAGACCTTAAGAATGATCGCAGCAGCGCCTTGGTTCATCACAAACGCAGCATTACACAAAGACTTAAAAATGCCCACTGTCTTAGAAAGAATAGAATCAATCAGCACCAACTATCTCCAGCGTCTTGAAAACCATCCAAATCACTTAGCTCTCAACCTCCTTGACAATAGTGCAGATATCCATCGTCTAACCAGAACCTCACCCATACAACTCCCATACAGATACTCAAGAAGTAACTGAAACATTATCACCACCAAATTATCTATTCCAATTGCTGTCAACCTAAAATAATAATTGCTTTTTGTTATAGTATGAAGAAGAAGATGAAGAGTACCGATGGGATACCTTCACTACTAATCATGTCATAATAATTCTACAATAGACATCACATTTACTTATTATTTTGTAAAAAATAGATTGTAAATTTATCTTAAAATAAAAAAAAAAAAAAAAAAAAAAAAATTAATTTACCCAATTGGAAGAGTGCGACTTTACTACATTACAACGCCGAAAATAAAAGGCGTGCAACACTTTGAAGAAATAGACTTCCCAAGGTTTACCATTGCACGCCTCAAAAAAAGCCTGCACTCGCCTGCAAGTTCTGCGATAAGCTGCATAGCTGATAAGGTGAAGAAGGAAACCGTAAACCAGAGCATGTAATGTCGCGGGCAAAGGTAAGAATCTTACAGCAGCTCGCGGGCACTGCGTCTAGAGAGGTGGCGGGAGATTTGAGGGGGAGAAAGTACTTCAAATCTCTTTCTGGAGTAACAGTTTATTATTTATTTATTTATTTATTTATTTATTTTATTTATTTATTTATTTATTTATTTATTTATTTATTTATTTATTTATTTATTTATTTATTTGTTTATTTACATTTATTTATTTATTTATTTATTTATTTATTTATTTATTTATTTATTTATTTATTTATTTATTTATTTATTTATTTATTTATTTATTTATTTATTTATTTATTTATTTATTTATTTAGTCAAAAACTGTATGTGACGTATGGGGGAGAAAATCACTGGATTTGGTTCGTTCACTGGTTTGGTTTGATCACTGGATGGTTTCGTCACTGGATAGCTGGTCCACGACAGTCTTTACGAGAAGTCAGTTGACAGTTATTGCCCCAAATTTAGCCACTTTAATTCTCACTTTCTCGTTAAAGAAAAGAAATATACAGTAAAATGAAATAATATATCGGTTAGATTTAAAATTCTCAATTGCGAGTAAAATTTTTAAAAAAATTTAATCAAAAGTATCTTGATTTTGTAATCCTGTTTATTCAAGAGTGATATAAAAGCATGAACTTTCTACCTTATGGTTAGAAGGTTTAACAGACAAATATTCTTGTCTGTTAAAAGTGCTGTCCGTTCGTAACGAGAATGTTGAGACTTGATAATTTATTTCACATTATTCCTAATACAATAAATCACTGAATTATTTTATAAGACAACACAAAATAAAAACAAAGAAATAATTTATCATTCAGTCATATTTCTGGCACTTAACTAGGATGCTTATATAAGTGAGATTTTAGTCAGAAAATAAACATCAAGTAGTAACATAAGTAGTGAAGAATATAAACATAATACAGTAGTCGGGTATTTGATAGAAAAAATCTAGCAAACATATTTTCGTACGAAAATGTAACACTATTCAGCTTGCTCATGTACACCCCTTTCTGGATTTTAAGGGGAAATAATAACGGATTCGGGGGAAATAGCCCGTGCCCGTAGGAGCGCCGGGCTCCCCAGGCGGGCAAGTAGCTCGTGCGAGCGCTGTTTGACGTGCTTGTCGTAAACGAAGTTCCAGTCTAATGAAGTGACTGAGTTTTGCGTGTTTTTCCACTACTCGATTGCGTGGAAACTATGGGGATTATACACATAATGGTACTATTGCTTTCGACTTTTTTAATATGATTTTTCGAGGGTTTACAAATGTTTAAGGAAACGTTTAAGGAGATGTGGATCCAAATATTGTAACTGACAACACAACATTAACAGTTTTCTCAATTTCCTGAACACCCAAAATTAAAAACTATAATAAAATTTCTGAACAAATAATTATTATATCTACTCTAACAATGTACAAAGTAAATTTGATCTTGTGACACGAATGTGACAAGATTCAAAATTTGCTGTGAACATAATGCTGTGTACATTTTTTGAAAATTTTAGTATTTTTTGTGTAATTTGGAATGAACATTAGGCAATATAAAAAAATCATTTTCTCATACATGGCTATAAAACATTTTTAATAAAATGTTTGAAGAGATAGTGGTTATTACACTGCAACAGCTGACATGTACGCCATTTTTCTGTATTATTTTGTTGTTTTTGAAACCAAAGACGTAATATTTTTGATATTGCACATCGTTACTATTTCTAGCAGCGGCGATTTGTTTATATTATTGCATTTGTGAGTACAGGTTCTTCAAATGAAGTTTGATAAAATTTTTCAAAAACTCGAAAGTTTTCTGTGAAATTAAGCTGTAATTTCTGCAATTTTAGACACGCTCAATTTTTTTATACATTACCGCATTTGTGAGAACAATTGCTTTAAATGTTTGATGAAGTTTCTCGAAAAATCGTTGTTTTGGGTGAAAATTAGTTTCAAAATGTACTTTTCTGATACACTCAAACGACAATTTCTTAAAACCGGCTCTAAAAAGCCGGCATCCAAAATGCACGTAAGAATGAATGTTTTAAATTGTTTCCGTCGTATTTGGAACATTTCGAGAACGTCCTGCATTATATTTACACCCTAATCGTTCCGTAATTTCTTCATCTCATAGGCAGCTCTATGAGTAATTGAGGAAGTGTAACCCTATACTAGAACAATTAGACACAAGAGCATGGGAAACCAACTAGAACGAAAAATTCGTCTGTACCACTAGTCACGAAACCTTATGCAAAAATTACTTTTCTCTTGTTTCAAAGATAATTATACAAAATTAAATAAATCTTATATTTGTATAAAAACGCAAACTTTAAATAAAATAATAATTTGAGAAGAAAGTAGTCCAAATTAGGTCCGAGAGAACAATATTTATTTTAATGAAAAACGCAATGAATTCGGAATAGTGTTCCTTGCCTTGAGTTTAGTTCAATTGAATATATTTTAGATTTGTCTGAGACTAATGATCCAAAGATTTATTCTTTTACGTACACAATACTCTGCCCATTCCCATGGATCGTTTGCATTGGCTAAAGCAATTTAAGATTAGAAAAACAAAACGTCTTTGTAACGGTTCTCCCCTTAATTAATATTAACTAGTTACAAATCCAACACGAAAATTAAATAATCACAGTTAAATGTATTAAAAAGATTACCTTTCTGCTCGATTTTACGCACCAAATATTTTCAGGTTTGCTCACTTGCAAATTCTTTGCATTCAGACCTCTTTAGGCGGGAGAACATGGGAGGAGCCCTAGACTCGCTCTTTCAGCAGACCAACAGCACAGAGGCCACGTTGCTAACTGAATCTCAGTTTGTGTTTCTTATTTCAGGTGACGGGTCGTGACCGGGGAAGAGTGATTGTGAAACATTATTTTGTGGACTAGTGTGTCGTGTTCTTGGGATGTCTGAAAGGTAAGACCCCTCTTAAATGTGCGTTTGTTTTAATTTGATTCCGTGTTGCATTAAATTTGAATTTCTGCAGTTCAGAAATAGCAATCCTATTGGTAATTCCTTAAGTTTGATGTTCGCGTGTGCCGACCAAGAGGATCGACTTTATAATTCTGTTAACGTGAAAATTAAGTAAAAATGTGATCTACAATTTTTGCCTAAAGACTTTAAAATACTTTCTCACAATCTAAAGGTGTATTTGCAGAACATGTGTTCATAAATATTCTTTGTAACGACATAATCCTGAGCGGACGTATAATACGGCGCGTACGGTAATATTTTATTGCATAATGTATCGCGTTACGTAACTATTTCAATGCTAAAAGATTAAAGAGATCATTAAGAACCTTGAAGATAAAGCGAGATTCCAGTACTTTGTCGAAAACTTAAAGGCGAAGTGGTTGATTACTAATAATATTTATTAAGTGTTATTAAACTGAACTCATTCAATTCAGTTTTATTTGTAATTTCTCTACAGGATTACCGCACATCGCTCTTTGTACACTCAATTCAATCGTGTAAGTGTTTAGTTACAAATCACTTCCGTTAGGTCCGGTAGTACAGTAACAAATAGGTATCAAAACTAATTATTTTTAAATTTTCTGGCGTTTGTGAATTAATTTGTCACAACAGTTAAGATAAATTAAACTGAAACACATCATAAAATAAAAAACCTGAACATTAAGCTGAATAGAAAATCGCCACGATTTCTCAATATAACCTCCACTTGCATACTATTTCTTCTACCATGAATCCCTTGCCTCTCTGTATCCGTGGAAAATTCGAAATCCAGAATATCAACGGGACCCTACATAAAGGAATAATATTAATTAGAATAATATTTTTCATTTAAATCCTTGCATGTTTAAACATTAAGAATGGTAAAAAAGTTATTTAGTGAATACTATTTACACATCCGTTTAGTGATGTAATAGCCATTAACATACTTATAAATGTTATGAATGGTATTACTGCTGAGGCCAAAAGTTAAAAATTGAGCCGAAGCGTAGCAGAGCCGATATTTTTAATTTGGACGAGGCAGTAATAACATTCAAACATTTCGTGGTGTGTTCAGAATTTTATCGGTCACCATAAAATCTCACGAATTATGCGGAAAGTTACATCTGCGATACATCTAAACACATAAAACACAACACTGTAAACACATAAATTGTTGCTGCGGCACGTTAGTACAATATTGTGGGGTGTTGCTTGCGATATATCTATACAAACAATATGCGTATACCGTTCGAGAAAGATGGATGCCAATAATTTCTCCTGAGCCTAAAGATACCTAAAGAAACGACGTTCGGTTAGGAAATTGGCGCGTTAACTTTCATTGGCGATACCTTCACATCGTCAGTAAATAAGATTACCAGAGTACTTTCATTTTGGTGGAATGTGCGGAAAAGGTTATTTTACCTAATGTACATTTTTCTAATTGTACTATTAATAATATTACAATTAAAAATAATTATTCCCAAACCAATATGAATTACTTTTGATTTTTTGAACACGATTTGTTTTGTACATCGCAATGTTGTCTTCCATAACAAACATTTGACTGGAGATAAATCGATGGTTGATTACGTCGCTAAGGATGTTAAATTTCTTAACATACGGGTAGGTACATGTACACTTAACAAACCTGCAGGGTTGTGTTAGCAGAGAATAGACGCATGTGACCGATAAAAGCTATTATTTGTTCATAACTGAGCAAAATGGTGAATAAAGTTGAATAAAAAACTGTTTGAGTTAATGACTCATTAAAATTATAATCTTAAAGTATAATAATAAAGATTATTTAATTCGCATTTCTCTCAAGTTACCATAATCATAGACTATTAAGAACTCTATCAAAGCTCTAAAATGGCGAAAAGATCCGATATAATTGTATATTAAAAGTAATAAAAAATACCATTCTTAATCGTAGTTTTTACTTTCATTTACAAATTGCAAGATAAAAGTAACAGACAATTTTCAAACAAGAAAATTATTTTTTCTCTTCTTTTCAACAAAAAATTATCTCTTCTTTTCAACAAATTGTGAGAAATGGAATTGTGAATTAGGGTTCTGAAGAATGCCACGATGATAGTTGTGCAGAGCTTTAAAAGACAAAAATTTCTTAACTTAACATTCTAAACCACAATGTAAAATCTTCTATTAAATGTTGGCATTTGTTTCAGGCGAGTTCTGTCTAGTGCCTCTCACGTTTTGAACACATCAGGCAGCTCTCCTCCAGTACCGACGCTGCTGCATTGAGCCGTTCTGGGAGTGCACAAGCGGACCATGTGGGTATAACCTGTGGTAAGCGACGGAGATGGGTTGCGGCGATCCAGTCCCTTCTCGCTGACGGCCTGGGTTCGAGCGTACAACCACGCAGAAAGAACGAAGGGGACGAACTCCTCCTCGGCTATTAGTGGCCATAAGACCTTGGAGAGGGATGAGAAAGTAGCCTGAGTTTAGGGGGTTAGGATGTAATTAGCTTGTTTGTGGGAGGAGGTATGCGTGAAGTCTAGGTTGCGTAAACGGGTCATTAGTAGTTTGGTGGATTACAATGGGTTTAGCGGGAAAGCTATGGGATTGCTTGGAAAATAGCATTTTTGGTTGAATGTGCAGGTCCGTAGTTATTTGTTGCTGATCTAAGGATTGCTTTGAATTGGTGGGTTTTGGTTTTATTTTGTGTGGGCTGGTTTTTTCGTGTGGGTAGAATGGCGACTTGCACGTTTTCCTCGGTTGGCTGGGCTACTTAAATATTCTAGATCTATTTTCGAGTAGTGGTGACGAAAATGCAGTTTGGAAGTAAAAATACACAAATGTCAAAATGATTTGCGTGCGCATATGGGATGTACTGTGTATGCAGAGAAGTCCTGCACCTAGAACAAAGTACTTTATATGTAATATGTACAAAGTTGTTAGTATATGTCGTCTGGTGACGCCACCGGGAACACTTACGCTCCCGGCACAAGGCAGAAGGTACGCCAAAGTGCATATTCTGCTCCGTGCAACCGGTTGGGCGTTCAGGTGACAGCCTTAGCCCCTACATCCCTCTCTCCTGCTCCGCAGAAATGAATCTGACAATAGGAGGTGGAAACATTCCATTGCTCCCGAATCGAGGGGCCATAGCCACCTGGAGTAGGAGCGGGTCCTAACTTTTCCGACCAGCTGTGACCGTAGGTTACGGGACGACTGTTCTGTCAACCGATTGCTGGTTGTTAATCGCGTCGTCAGCATCCCACTAGGTGAACGCTTAACTGTCTAATCTTAACCTGCCCTTTCTGGACGACTCGGTAAGGACCAATTAGAAAGCTGGATGCAACATGACGTGGAGGATGGCGTTTGAGCAGCTAGCGAGGTCCTGACTTTGTCGGATAAGGATGATGTACACTGGAACGGGTCGACGTCAGGTCATCTGGAAGTCTCCTAAGAAGTTCCAATGATCGTCCTGGCGTTGGTTTAGACCTGTGGAATACGAGTCTCTCAATGTTTTGAGGGATATGACAGACAAAATGTGCAGTAGAAATGTCTTGATCAAATTTGAACGCCCTTGGAACACAGGTTTGACACGAGTCGCGAAAAACTTGCCTAATGTCGCAGGAGATCTCCTAAAAGCGACTGGGAAAATGTTCAAAAATGTTGGAACTAGAAATCCAAATGGCGGTATGTGATTGTAAGAAATGTTTTTAAAAAAACTAACAATGAGAAGCATTACATAGCACATCCTATTTGTACGCAATACATTTACATTGAAAACGGAAGTGACACTAAAAAGTGGCGCGCAATAGGTACTTAATCGTGGACGACCAAATGCAGTAATAATCTTAAAGGCTTTCTTGATGCAACGCTAGCCCTACGGCCGGGAAAACTTGGGAAGTCGAAAACAAACCGACCGTTAGACGGAACATGAAGAATGGGTATAGGTGTTGTTTAGACAAGTTATTTCTTCAAACGGACGATTAGGTAAAGTAGTACATGAAACAGTGGCTGTGCTGTGTGTGTATAGTAGGATAGGTGATAATGATTGTAAAGCTGGTGGCGATGTTAGTTGGTGGAGTTCAGAGGAAAAACTGCAGCTAAAGGAGTTGGTTAGATGGTGGTAACAATTTGTGGTTGATGGTGACCAGTTAAGTGTTAGACAACAAAAGGTAGTTTACTACTTAAGAAGCTTTGGTGAATTCTCCTAAGACCTCAAACGTGATGAATTCCGCCTGATGGTATCCTTACTTCTGTTAATAAGTCTCAAGCATTCATGGTCATGAAAACCTCCCATGTAAATATTAGATAATTTACACAAATAAAATAAATTTTAAAATATGCTATTACAAATGTTTTTCAAAATGTTACTAAAATAAATTCAATGGTGATTTTTACAGGTGATAATCCAAGAATGCGATTCATCAATTTTGCTGGGAATGTACTTGCAACAGGCACTGGCCACACCTACAGTGAAGGCGTCAGAAGCGACGTAGAGAGTTAACATTATGAACATGGCCTATCCCGTCATCCTACACGGACTCACGCCCCCCGCGGCTTTCGTTCTACTACTGTAGTTAGCCTTTTCTTTTATCGTTATATTCATCCGATTTAACAAATTTTCAGAGAAGAACTTAATGCAGATTTTAATGTTTACCAATGTTGAAATACTGTAGATAATCTATTACCCTCAACGTGAATTTGAAGCATTTTAACTATTACAAAGCATAAGTTTAATTTTACCATAATATGGCATCAAACGTGATACATTCCTTCTGATAGTATAGTTGGTTGTATTAATGAGTCTCAAGCATTTATGAACGGTCGTGACAACCGCCATCAAAACATTAGATAGTTTACAAAAATTAAATACATTCTAAAATGTAATGCAATTTCAAATGCTTTTCAAGAAGTGTCTAAAATAAATTGCATGGTAATTTTTGCAGGTTATTTTTCGAAGGACGCAATTGATTACTTTCGCTGGGCATGTTTGTGCAACCATTCCTAAAATAAAACGAAGGACACACCAACTGGCGCTGACCATGCTTGTGGCGAGGGCGTCAGAAGCGATTTCAAGAGAGAACATTGTAAACATGGCCTGTGCCCACATCAATCTTGCAGGCGCTGACGCGCCATGGACTGTTAAGTTTGTATGTGGCAATTTTATTCCACTAGTGCAGTAAGCCTATTTTCTTTTCTCTTTAAGTACCTTCAATTTAACAAAGAAAATTACTGTATGCCGTTTTGTAGGTTTCCTGATGTTGAAATACTGTAGGTAATAATTACCTAAAACGTGGTTGTGAAGCAGTTACACTACTACAAGACATAAATTCTATTTTTACTTATCAATTTCAATTTTTTTAAATTTATATGTATATATTTAATTGGTTATTGTGAATGCATTTTTCTGTATTTTGTGAACGCTCTGTACGTTTATTGCTTCTTAATTTATTTTTGTCCTTATGTACTTTAATAATTTTTCAGTAAAATGTTACTGACAGGTGTTATATTGATTTATAATTTTCTTGTTTTACAAATATTTTTCTTGTGTTTTCGTAAAACCCATTGTCAAGTTTTAATACTGATGCCTAAATAGTGACCTTTCAGATGTGATGTACTACACCAAATATTTATATTGGTTACATTTTAAAATATGTTAATTCTGTAAGTTTAACGAAACCAGGTGCTATATTTGTAACGCCTAGTATAATCGTGCACGTCTAGTTTTGATTGGTTTTTCTTTCTTCCCACAATTTCATGTATTGCATATTCTAACGTTATTAGTGGTAATGCTTGAATAATTATATTAAATTATTTAGTAATAAGAGATAAAATTTGTTTTTAGTATTAAAATGTTTTATCATTTTTAATTTATTGTTAAATCTTAATAAATTACGAATCTTTGTGTGTAATATTAGATAGGTTAAAATTACTCATTTCATGATTTTTCAATAGGCTGTCTTAGCTTAAATTTTCAGGTTTATGTTTCAAAAATGTAAAGAAAATGATAAACAAACTTGCATGTATCCTCTGACCATGAAGTAACATGGTTAATTTTACAAGAGTTTCTTAATGTCCTTAAGATCTGTCTATAATAAGTAATGACACGAATTTTTTTTTTAATTTTGCTTGTTAACGAAGGAAATTCTACAGGATGCATGTATATACTTTAAACCGGGCATTAGAAAGATGGAATGTTTACATGTTCACTTCAATTTGAGTTGTGTATTAATGAGCATGAATAACTATTTTCGAAAAATTGTTTTCCTGTAAGTCTTTAACTATTCATACTGAAATACTAATTTATAATCCTGAAATGCTTTATTTATCTGATTTTTAGCTGGTATACATTTTCTATTGGTTCTTTTTTTGTCATAAAAATGTATAAATCTTTTGGATTGCGTGATTTAAATTATTTTTAAGATATTTTACTAACTTGCTAACTATTTTAAGTACATTTCTCTGATTGTGTTATAATTGCAGTGATCATTGTTGAAACTACTACTCCTTTCCAATTTCTTAGTTCATTGCCCATACACTTGAAATGCTTTGCTTGAATTTATGCAATGCTATTTACGTAAAATTCGCTTACCGTAACAGTTTTCAACTTTAATTTTCAAGTTATTAATTTCAGGTTCCTTATAATTAAAAAAAATTACCCAGTTGTACCCTTTACCCTTTTTGGAATTATTTGACCGCTGTAGTAATGTGCTATAAATTGTGATATCTATTCGTTATCTATAATTTACTGTGATTGGTCGATAATGTGTTTTCGTATAGGATAACACGAGGTACTGCATTATATTTTCGGGGTGGTAAGTTTTGTTAAAAATGTAAGAAATATCTTAAAGCAAACAATTTATACCCTTCCCGTGCTTGTACATTTTGTTAATAAAATTGCAAAAGGAGTTTACTGTTCGTTCTCATATTGCCTTAAATCTTGTTTGTTTTGCTATGTCCAGATATGTTTCTAATGGTTACTTTTCTTACATTGTAGCTTAATACTGACTTACGCTATAACAGTTTTTGTGTTATAGTTTTAATATTCATTTTTTAGGTATTTAATGTGGTTTATAGGTTATAATTTTTATTTAAATGTATTAATTACTTTTAAAACTCTTATATGGACTTATTTCAGCATTTTTATTGCGTAGACTGGTATTAGTAATTTTCTAGCAAGATATATTTTCCTATTCCATTGTTTTTTGTCTTGGAAGTAAATGCGATATCTCCTAATCATTATTTTTTTTTAATATTAGGTGTTCTAACATTGCCTTTTGTATTCGTTCTCGTGATTGCTTTTCTTTCAGCTTTGAGCCATAGGCCTACTGGGGAAAGAGGTCTCCATAAATATACTCTTAACGAGTGTTTTGCCGAACCGCTAGGTCACTTGGAAGACTGCATACTTGCATTATTAGAGTGTGTAATAGTCTGCTACTCCTGGATGTTTCAGTATGTTGTTATTATTTTTGTGTATCTACGTAACGTATCCGACAACTAGGTTTACTGCGATTTGTATGAGTTTGCAGAAACTGGCTTCTGGTTCAAATTATTGAACCTGATGATTATATTTCGCTGCAAGATGTGGAAAAGCTACGCGCAGGTGTTCGAACAAATTGTTTAACAGGCACAAAAGCCTCCGAAGTTTGTACTTGGGACAAAGGTTAACTCGCTGTCTACCACGCCGACGTATGTTGGTGGGTATATAAACTGAATCTTATCTATTCATACAGGTGCGCTAATTTTTAATTTATTTTTCCTGTGGCAATTAATAAGTTTAATATTAAGTTTCTCCAGTGATCTTACATAAACTATAACGTATGATTGAACTGTAATGAGCATAACCCGATGGGAGTAATTATCCAAAAATGTAGATATGTAAGATTCAGATGTGATCACACAGCTAGGTTTCTACGTTGTTTCTCATATTATTAAGATTTGATACAATTTCCTGTACTATCACTCCTTAAAACAATGCTACATAATCAAAAATGTTGTTTCAGATGTCGTGTACCTGTAGCATCATTTACCATCTACCAATTGAACAAAGCCCACACAAATTCTTCATATTCGAGGCTCCAGTTCACTAGTATTGGAATATCTTCGACAATGTAACTTGCGAGTAGTTGTTTTGATTAAATAAAATATGTACTTGAAAATACTGTAAATATATAGTAAATGTGTGTTTTTCACAATCATGCTTGTTGTTCAGTAGCAATTCGTACTGCAACACCAACCACCTTCCCCTCCAATTAATCGCACAAATGTTCACGTAAATAATTAATTGAACCTTGAAGTACCAGACTATATGTGTGGGCTAGCTGTATCCGTTCTCGTTGGCTAGCAGTTTTCTATTGAGGCATTCACGTGGGTATGAAAAAATCTCTCATTCCCTTTATATAGGTACGTTAAAAAAACTCATAAAAGGATTCGGCAGGGAAATACGTTTAGAAGAATTTGGATTTCACGGTCAATAAAAATAAGTCATTCAAATGTCTCGATGACAATGTCCTCTTCCTATTTCTTCCCAGACTTCCCGTTATATTACACGGGTTGGATACATGCAAATTGCTTACGCATGCAAGCAAACGGCGATAATTTACTTCACTTTTGTATGGAAAAGGTCACAATCAGAAGACGAAAGTCACTATTAGAATACAGAAGGCAACATAATGAATGTGCCACCGTTTTCTTAGTGAATCAACAATGACAAAAGGAATTGTTCAAAAATAAGCTAAGAAATTTGTAGTGTTTACGAGAAAATGATGGAGCGTTTCTGAAAATAAGGAATTTCGAGTTCATTATCACAATTTTTGTTTGAAAAATTTTATGACTATCATTTGAAGCACTTCTGATCACAAATGCAAATGCCACGTTGTTTTGACGGCAGTGTAAACATTAACGACGTAAAGAGATTTCAAAAAATTACATTTTTGAATTGTTTGGGGAAAAATGTAAAATGACTGTTATGCCAGTGCATAACACCATCTGTAGAAAAAAATTTCAAAAAATTGAAACATTTTTGTGAAAATTGTTTTTGATATTCCTCATATTTAAGTCAATTTCTCGAGAACTAAACATTTTGAAAACAATGTACCTGGGGGTTAAAGAGAAGCTGATTGTGGAGAACTAAATTCATTTGAACCAAAAAACCTTATCTTCAATATTGTAGTTGTAGAACGACACCGAAAATGTTCCCCGACTTTCGAATATTCTAGTTAACAGTGAATTTGTAATTATGTGAATGTGTAACTCTTTGAATTTTTAAATAGAACTATTATCCTTCTCATCAGCAGGGGATAAATCATAAAAAGAGAAATCCAATGAAGTAATATGTCAGTATTTTGATAGAAATTTTAATATTAAAGTAGGCTTTCTGACATGTCATTTTAAATTAAACTGAAATTATTACCTTGCAACAAAGGCGATAGTTGCCAGAGAAAATTATTATCTAAATATAATTTATTATCTAAATATTTATTATTTTTATATTTATCTATTTCTATTCTACATTTTTATTTTATATTCATTATCTAAAATATTTATTATTTATTTTCATGGTCTATTCATTGCTGACAAGAAAAATATATTTCATTTAAAAAATCAAAGATTATTAAATTTCTGAAACTCAAAAACTGAAATTATTACGAATAATGTCTACACAGAATATTACTTGCTCCATATTTCTGCATTGTGGAGCGAAACCTTCATTTCGATATCACAAACCATTTGGAAGTTATTGGGGTGGCCCACAGTTGGTGGTCCTGTATATTGGGGCCCCGCATCCGGCAGCGCTGTTTAGAGGTCGCGGCCGGAATGTTTGCGTCATTGCATGCTTCTCGCCTAGGGAGTCGTCTGAGTGCGGCGCCATGTTGTAATGGCGGCTTGCAACAATATTCTTTTCTCAGAAATAAATAATCTTGCTTTAATCCTACTGCAAGGTTTGTTTTTTGTATTAAGTGGTAAGTCAGTCCACGAATTTGGGTCACAGGGGTCTAATATGAATAAGTAATTACGTGAACAATTAAATAACTGAAATCAATTTGTGGATAACAGAAAATGCGGAATTGTGATTGATTG
>BLKR01017028.1:0-16610 GCA_011170035.1 Teleogryllus occipitalis
TCTACGGCATTTACAGCTAGGGAGCACATGATCGGGTGTTTCCCTACGCATAAGCACGCGGGACCTACCCCTTGACTGAACCAATTAACTGCATTTCAAAATGACGTGATCCTGTGACCAGATTTATTATAATCATGCGAGCACTTCTCTAATTCATTCATTGCAAGTTTGTAAATACAAAATTATTTATCATATAGCGGTGAAGAGTTCAGCGTTGCTCAAGCATTTATTAAGCAGATTCATCTATTAGATAGGAGAAAGAATGGATTCGACTATAGCTTATAATTCTAGAAATACAATTGCGGCCAAAGCTTTTATTTTGGCAGAAAGCTTTTTCGGTCGCATTGCGGCCATCTTCAGTGCTACAAAAATAATAACAGTATATCTAAATTGAAAAATAAAAGTTTATCTACTACAGAATATTATTATGCATTCAATACAATTAGAATTTAAGCAAAATAGAAAAATTGGAATATAAAACGTGAAAATAGAAAGAATTTTGAATAAAGAATACATGAAATAACAAATGTACAATGTAACATTATTGTTAAAGAAGCTATAAAGTGCGATAACTCTTAAAAGAAGAAAGTTTTTTGGAATGACATCAATATTATTCTAAAGTGGATTCTGACGCGGCTAGTATCCTCGGTTCAGGCAACACATCGAAGGTCAAGGGCGTTGCGCGCTATTTAAAAGAAAGCTCTCAATGGAGAGGGGAGAACGGGGGTTTTTCTAAGAAACGGCCATTAAGGAAGGCCCGGCCGGGTGGTGGAAAAGAGGCGGGCAGAGGGGTTTATGTGCCTGGGATGCCAGCTTCCGGAGGGGTGAGAGAGAAGGAATTTGTTCATTCAAAATAGTATGCTGGGGATTGTTTAATAAATTTTGATGTGTATGGCTTCTAATAGAAGTCTGTCAGTGTACCTATTTGCAATTTCCAAAATTTTGACTTCACTGTCTGCATTAAATGAGTGTTCTTGTTCCAAGAGGTGGCTGGCAAAGTGTGATTGTGTTCTTTTGTGTGTATGAGCTTGTACGTGTTCTTTGATTCTTTGTTTAAAGCCGGGACCGAAAAGGGATTGAATACCGGTAAGAATACCGGTATAATACCGGTATTTTCAACGAAGAAATATAGCTTACCATCCATACATGTTGAAAAAATAGGTTACTTTAGTTAAAAATATCTCACAAAATGTTTATTAATCAAATATCATTTCATAATTGTTATTTATTGTTTAAATTATTATTTTGTATATGTATATATACATATATGTATTATATATATATATATATATATATATATATATATATATATATATATATATATATATATATTGTAATGATTTGTGAGACTAGCCCGCAAGAATGCGTGGGACAAGGAACTTCTACATAAGCAAAGAGGAGCCAATAATGAAAGAAACAATAGACAACAGCGCCGCGTAATAATAATTATTAGAAAAGTAATAGAAAACAAAAGGGGGCAATAGGCATTGTGAACAGTGAATAGAACCCAAATTTAGGAACATTTTGAACCAAGAATCACGTTATTCGAGCCACGGGTTCCGTAAATATTATAAATGGTATAAATTGCATGCATGACGGCGGAGTTGAAGACATGGTGACCATTGTTGTACCTCTGAAAGTATATAATAAAACGAGTTTTATTGAATATCCAGTGAATGCCTGGGTGGATTTTGGCCAAACTTACAGAAATTATAGGAAAAAATATTTAGATCAGGGCAAAATTACATCTGGTAAAATACATCTGGAGAAGCCCACTTCGAGAAGAGTGTTTCTTCCTTAATAATAAGATATATATACTAACATTATTAATTAATATAAAAGAGTTTATTAATATTAACATTTTTACTTTTTAATTAAAATTAACGTTTAATTTAAATAAATTTATAAATTAACAAACAAAATAATAAATTAATTTACACAAATTTAATGCAAACATTTAAAATTTAATTAGTATTAATATTTTAAAATATTTATTAAAATTAATTAATCTTATATAGTACTATTAATATTTTTTCTTAATGAAATTTCTTAAATAATACATGGCTGTAAATTAAACATGTTTCAATCATTAATTTTGAATTAAACATAACGCTTCTGTTTCTTCACGTAAGAATAGTTAGCATGTCTATTAGCGTTCAATGTCAATTTTTAATATTGTTTTAGTTATAATTATGGTGCAGAATAAGGAAACTGGGCCAACTGAAAAAAATATTTTCGGGAATGTTAGTGATACGATCAAATTTAAGCAAATAATCGTATTTAGTGATAAACACAGTCGTCCAAGAAGGAAGTTTGGTATGCGTGGGAAGATTCATTTATGGATAAGAAGACACGTTTCTCCATTTTTTATCGCTACTAGAAAGGACAAGATTTATACGGAGAAATTCGATAAATTTTCAACACTGTATCACGTGTCGCCAAGCTCTGCGCCCGGACGTGAGGTCCAAGGTCGGCGAACGAGCTCGTGTTGATGTCTGCGAAAGACCGTTGGCTGGCACGAACGAAACGGACCCTTTCTTCAACTCCGTATGGAGTGAGCGCGCGGAGTACGACAGAAGGTAAGAAATAAACAATAGTACGAGCTAGCAGAGGTACGGGCAATCGCTAATGTGGCACCCAATTATAATTCAGGGCTAGGGCAGGGCAAGATAGTGCGCGTGACGAGGAAAAGATTACAATCGTCGTGAGATTTCGTAAGAGAATATTACCGTGGCGCACTAGCGTGGACCATCGTGTTTGATAAGAAGTAGTATATTGTTACATTAGCGCCGCGACGTGAGGCGGCGCGGTATCAAAGGAGGGCGGAAAGAGAGGAGGAGATTATATTACAATATATATATATATATATATATATATATATATATATAATAAAGAACTGTATTAAATTGTATTCTTATTATTGTAAATGTTTTGTGTTCGGGCGTTTACGTTTTGCATACGTTGTATGTATTGAAAACCTCCCTTAATTTCGGAAAAGTAGAAATATGAAATAATAATTATTGATTACATTGAAGAGAACCTTTTCTTAGTGTCCTTCATCGAGCTATCTCCCATATGACCTGAGAGATGACCTAAGCCTGTCTTTGTATTTCGCACATGGAGAGGCTGTCAACGTATGCGCCGGCCTTAGGCGTAGGACCGTTTCTTCCCTCCCCGCCCCTCCTTCGGCGAACTGAGGAAGCGTTGACACCTTGAGATAATCACGAACGCTCAGGCTTTCAGGCCCAGTTTTGTTATTGTTAAAAAATTATTTCCTTTTACTTCATTTCACAATTAAATCTTAATTATACATTAATAAATAGGGCTAAAATAAAATGTTATTTTCCTGGTTAATATTAAGGGTTTAATATATTTTGACATTAACTGCAAATATTGAAAAAAATTGTAATAATAGTAAATTATTATGTTATTATTACTATTATTATTATTATTATTATTATTATTATTATTATTATTATTATTATTATTATTATTATTATTAGCTATTAACATTGCATGTGGGCAAGGGATCCCTTCTACGTGGGTAGCTTACATTGTAAAATACATCTGGAGAAGCCCACTTCGAGAAGAGTGTTTCTTCCTTAATAATAAGATATATATACTAACATTATTAATTAATATAAAAGAGTTTATTAATATTAACTATTTTACTTTTTAATTAAAATTAACGTTTAATTTAAATAAATTTATAAATTAACAAACAAAATAATAAATTAATTTACACAAATTTAATGCAAACATTTACAATTTAATTAGTATTAATATTTTAAAATATTTATTAAAATTAATTAATATTATATAGTACTATTAATATTTTTCTTAATGAAATTTCTTAAATAATACATGGATGTAAATTAAACATGCTTCAATCATTAATTTTGAATTAAACATAACGCTTCTGTTTCCTCGCGTAAGAATAGTTAATGTCTATTAGCGTTCAATGTCAATTTTTAGTATTGTTCTAGTTATAATTAATAATTATATATAATTAATATATATATAATTATATTTATTAATTATGGTGCAGAATAAGGAAACTGGGCCAACTGAAAAAAATATTTTCGGGAATGTTTGTGATACGATCAAATTTAAGCAAATAATCGTATTTAGTGATAAACACAGTCGTGCAAGAAGGAAGTTTGGTATGCGTGGGAAGACTCATTTATGGATAAGAAGACACGTTTCTCC
Source organism: Teleogryllus occipitalis (assembly GCA_011170035.1). Taxonomy (NCBI): domain Eukaryota; kingdom Metazoa; phylum Arthropoda; class Insecta; order Orthoptera; family Gryllidae; genus Teleogryllus; species Teleogryllus occipitalis. The sequence goes on from BLKR01017028.1 coordinate 4,210, forward strand.
ATTTTTTATCGCTACTAGAAAGGGCAAGATTTATACGGATAAATTTTCAACACTCTATCACGTGTCGCCAAGCTCTGCGCCCGGACGTGAGGTCCAAGGTCAGCGAACGAGCTCGTGTTGATGTCTGCGAAAGACCGTTGGCTGGTCCCTCCGTCTGACGGCAGAACTCGACTTCCCAGTCGACGGCAGAGCTCGACCTAGCTAGAATACGTGTCGAAAATCCGCCACCCTCGGGACTCGAACCCTAGGACCTCCCGATCAGAAACTCTGCCGTGTAAATAGTTGTTTCTTCTGAGCCATCTCAGCGGAAAAAACCACAATGAAATTCCCCCAAATACCTGTATGATTCTACTGAAATACCGGTATAATACCTTTAAATAGAGGTATTTTACCGGCATAGACGTCAGATAAAGGTAAAATACCTCTAAAAAATACCGGTATTTGACGTTTTATACCGGTATTTTTAAAGGTATTTTGAATAAAGGTATAATAGAGGTAAAGGTATTTCTATACCGGTATAAATACCTTAACCGCTATTATTTCGGTATTCGGTCCCTGGTTTAAAGGATCTTCCATTCAGGATAATAATTGCGCACTACAACTGCCACAGGAAATGGAGTATACCACCACACTACAAGAAATGGAGTCTTGTAGTACAAACGTTCGGTAAACAAACGCTTCTTTTACAAACAAACACTTTTAAACAAAAACTTTTCTAATGCAGGATACCGCAACGAGATACACTCACCTAGAAGAACGTGTTTAAATATCCTTGCAATCTGAAAGCGCGTCATTTTTTACTGAGAAAGGTTTCCATTCGTACGTAAAAAAGTCTCTCTAATATTTTTGAAAAAAAACTGAAGAGAAATCGGCCGATAATTTTGAATTTTATTTCTGTTGCCTTTTTTGAAGAGCGGCTTCATTTTAGCTGTTTGAAAATATCTGGAAACGTTCCGGTGCATAACGACGAATTAAATATGTGAGTTAACGGGTGTATAATGGCATACGCACAGGTCTTTAACAAAGAATCCGGGAGTTCATCTAAACCGGAAGAATATTTATTTTTTAGTTTACCGATTATTTTGAAGGAAGAAGTTTCGGAAACGAACATCGTGTCTAAAATTTTGGGTGAACAGTCTATTATTGAATTTTGTGGCTGAAGACCCTTAGTGAGATCGGCAGCAATTCTCGAAAAGTATTGGTTAAAGAGACTAGCCACAGTTGCCGTATCGTTCACATTTATGTCGGTATATTCTAGAACAACATTCTCTACAGGGTTTCTAGTGGATTTTGAGGTATTTTTTATTATATTCCACATTGCTTTTGTTTTGTTATTTGAGTTCAAAATATCCTGATCGTGTTTCATGATTTAGACTGCCTTATGACTTTTCGTAACAATGTTTTGTATTTTTTAAAGTAGATAAGCAAATCTTGAGATACCTTATGACGTTTAGAAATGAAAGAAAGAATTCGCTTGTTTTTACAAGATGTCCTAATCCCTTGTGTTGTCCAATAATTGCTTTTCCGTGAAATATTTAATTTTCTTTTTTGAAGAAGAAAGCAAGTGTTAAAATGAAATGAAAGAGTTGAAAAAAAGAAATATATTTGTCGTTTGTATCAACAGTATTATAAACCGCTTCCCATGACTCATGCATCAAGTAATCAATGAATAATTTTATTTTACTTTTTGTAAACAATCTAGTCATACGTGTATTATTTATTGTGTCAGTGATCACATTTCTTATAATGGTAAGAATCTGTGCATCGTGGTCAGTGTATCCTAAATCTTTTGTTTCAACTTCATATCGAGTAGTAGTTTTGTTAATTATAATTTGATCAATTGCCTTCATCGAATTTTGTGTGATCCGTGTAGGTACATTAATTGTAATGTCTAAATTGAAGGAATTAATTAAATTGAGAAACTTTTCTTTCTCGCAAGATTGACCAGAAAATCAATGTTAAAATCTCCGATACAACAATGGATTCAAAAGAGCGATTGCTGACTTTGTTAAGTTTTATCTCCAGGTTTTCTAAGAACAAAATATAATCTGCAGTTCTCTTTGTTGGAGGTCTGTAGATGCAAAGTATTATCACATTTAGTGAAGTAAGATGTACAACAGAAATTTCGAAAATATTTTCAATGGAATACACATTTAATTCCGCCAAGGAGATAGAATCAATATTATTTCTAACGTAAATACAGGAACCCCCATACGTAGGACCTTTATGCGATTCTCTCTCTCTCTCTCTGCAATAAAAGCCTGCGAGGTAAAAGTTTGGAATTTGGAAAATGATAAGTTCATTAGGATATAACCAATGTTCTGTAAAGCAAATTTCCGTTTCCGCAAATTTCCGTCCAAATTTCTGTAAAGCAAAGTTCATTATTCCGTACTTGGCCTACGCCGAGATTTCGTAATCATTTATTGGTTGGGAGAAACAAAGTTATCGGTAAATGTTTCACTAATGGCAGCAATCGGGTGAAGAAACTTTGTCGTTCTTCTGTGTCAAAAAGGAGCCATTTTGCATGCTGGCAGAGATCTAACCATATTACCAACAGATCTCTTACATCCTCACCAACTTCAATCAGTCTCATTAGTTGGATCTAAGCACAAAACTGTGTTCATTATCGGAGTGTCCGCTTCTTCCTTCGCTTGATTGCAAGCTATTTCTGCTCGTAAAATCTTTCTAATCAACATTGCTATTAACCGACTTTCATTATTCGTGGTAGCAATAAAATTTTCTTTCCACGTCATATGAATCATTGTGTTGTCTAACACTATGTACGCAAATTTTTTTAGACATTTTAATTCGCTTAGCACTTCAGAGTAACCATAAAATTATCTAAGGAGATATGCGTGTGATAGATATTTTGACACATAATCAACGTAATTGTCACAGATAGACTCGTGTTTCTTGTATGAGACAAAAACCCGTCATTGATGACGTATTGAACTTGGACACTGAATTGCTTCTATGTTAGTAGTTAGAATGCTATAACGAGTGTTGAGGTTTGTCATCAATACCTTTGCGCGGAAATAAGTTTATGAAGCCAAAAATATGAACGAAACAGTACCTTTATTTTAGATTTTTAAAAATAACTTAAAAAGTTATCCGGTAAGAAAATGCGAATGCCATATATATATATATATATATATATATATATATATATATATATATATATATATATATATATATATTGTGACGTTCGTGGCCTGGCCACAATCTCACACAGGCACCCACGCATCTTAGACGGTGGAAGGAGTGAATAATAACATCGCAAGAGCAGCACGGAAGAGAAAAGGCGCGACCTGGAGGTGGCGGCCAGAAGCAGCGGCGGGGTAATTTCGACGGAGGGGCGGCGCATAGGGGTTCTATGATGTCAGGGCCACATTTATACGGCGAGGCGGCGAAAAGCTGCCTTCTTCTCGATTTGGACGGCGACGAGCGAGGTACTAGCTCTTCTTGGTTCAGACGGCGACGCGCGAGGTACTCTTCTTCTAGAGCTAGGCGGCGACGAGCGAGGTATTCTTCTGTAGTAAATACGCGGAGTTGTAGACATTATCACGAGTAATAGTGGAGGAGAACGTTGCAATATTGAGGCGGCGAAGAGCAGCAAGTTAATATTATAGCGAGGCCGCATAAAGTAATGTAAACGTGATTGTGAACAATAGTATAGTCAACGCCCTGGTAGGAGCGACACGTGCTGTAACACACGCGAGGAACTGAGCAGTACGCGTGCATGTGTCCTGGATCTGGCGGCGAGAGCTTAGAAGACTGGTGCGAAAATCTGGTAACAGACTGCGGAGACGGCTTCGAGGACATCGGGAAACGCGAGTGGCGGCGCGGCTGGCGGTGTACAGCTACTTCGACACGACGGCGGTGCGTAACCCGGGGCCTTGGGCGGCGGCAAAGGTAATTTGTAACTGAGTAAACCAGAGTGGGAGACCGGATTTTGGAAGGAGTGAAATGAAGAACCAGACCATTAAAACTTTGTAAAATCAACTGAGATTTGTGTCACGACAGCATAAATTTACCTTGTACAGCGGTAATACTTTCAATAGAATTCAATCCAGAAACTTTGGAAATAATTCATTAGAGTTCCTCAATTTATTGTATAAAATTTGCTAACGAGGAAAATATTTAATGTAAAGTGGCAATAAGATATTGAATAACGTTTCATTGTAATTAATCCCAGGAGTGTGGGATATTTAAGTTCAATTAAGTTAATAACAACAAAAATCCGTGCACGGGTGATAGGATAAACGGGTGATAGGATAAACGGGTGATAGGAGAATCAGACTCGACATAGCGAGCACATTGTTAAGTAAATTTTGTGTTGTGTTGTAAATTCTTAATTTAATTCTGAACCTGAATGTTAAGTGTGAACAATTTCTCATGTTATATCATAGAATATACTGTTGTTTTATCTAATTTTGTGTCTGGGTGTGTTACTTTCTCATACCCCAAAAGATCCTGCCCCCCCGAGATATTCAAGCTCGAAAGATCATTCTATCAGGGCGTTTCCACGAATAGGGAGGCGTTACAATATATATATATATATATATATATATATATATATATGTATATATATATATGTGTGTGTGTGTGTGTGTGTGTATAAAAACTAGGGTTTTCAGAACCTACGCATCGCTAAAGGCACGTTCGACTTCCAAAATATTGATTTTCTCTTGCGCTTTATTAATTACCTACTTCTCTTTTTCCAATTAAAATGTAAACAGATTCACAGGGCGCTGTATTTATTTGCATACAACTTCATTGGATATAAATGTAGTGAAGGAGGTTGTGTTCCATTTTCACAGTAACATTCAGGAATATTTTTCACACTAACTACAATACCATTGATCTTAGAAGAAAACTGTACATACACTTTGTAGGCAATTTTAACCTCCTTCATTTCACCTTAGGTTTTAGAGAGCATTGGCATACTTCCTTTTTTGGGTCCCGATGAGTTGGGATTCCTTGGGCCTGCGGATTTTCCCCGGCCGCTTGAGAGAAACAATGTCCAGCATTCCCAGGTATTTTGTCTAATCCTCGCTTGCAATATTTCAAACAATAACTGTTCAATTTCCTGAAATTGTTACGACAACTGGAACTGCTGAATAGCAGTTTCACGAGCTGTTCCCGCGTGGCTGTGAGTGGACGTGTACCTTGTGGGGAACATTTTATGTGATTGAGGTATTTTAGAAGAACAATGTATAAGAAACAGGGGAAACCTTCACAATTTAGATTATGAACTAATAGTTTATAAGTAGGGAACGGAATTTATTGTAATAAAAAAAGCAAAATATGTACATACATATGTAGTTATTTTTTCAAAAATATGTAAGAAAAAATAGGAAATATGTGAAATAAAAATTTGTTATAATGTTTAAAATTCCATTCTTCAAGCGTTTTCCGAGCACAGTACGTTGCCGATCAAATATTACAATGGATTCAGGGAGGCTGAAAGAAGGTTTTACATCTACAGAAGCAATTAGTCGCTAGTTTCATCCGAAATATATACTTTCGTAGAAAGAGGGGGGTAAAGGGAGCATACGCCCCCCCACTCACACACCCACCAACTCCAGAAACGGGAAAAGGCAATGGGTGGTGTGAATAAAATGAAGTAAATGCTTATACTAGGAGTTTTACAGTAAATACTTACGCTTCGTCGAATAAAGTTTAAGTATTAGCTTTTACTTGTAGTAAATACTACTTACTTATAGTAAATTCTTAAACTTGTAGTAAGAACTAGTATTTTCCAGCGTTAACTTAAAATGGTGTGAATAAAACTCTGCTTTTGCTTCATTTCACTAGTAAATACTGCTAAATTCTTAAGCATGGTGATGATCGCACTTAAGTAAATTTCTTCTGTGAGTTACGCGAGTGTGGATGTGTTTGAAACACCACAACACGTATATTCATGCTTGAATATACGAGACAAGAGGAGGTGCTCTCACGAACGTGCAAAGATTGGAAATTTTTCTGCGTTTCGTAAGTGATCCAGGTTTTCAAATTGGAATAGGAAAAGACATTGGTGTTCATCGTTCCACAGTATCAAAGACTATTCAAAATGTTAACCAAAAAATAATAGACAAGTCCTATATTTGAATAAATTTCCAAACGGCAGTGATGTTAATTTTGCGCAGGCAGAATGGGCTCAACGTTTCAATTTCCCCAGCGGAATTGGCGCCATAGACTGTACTCACGTACGAATTATGAAACCGTCTACACATGGAGATGAATACCTCAACCGCAAAGGATTTATGTCCATTAATGTTCAGGCCACTTGCAATTCTAAGGAAGAGTTTACCAGTGTAGATGCCCAGTGGCCAGGTTCTGTTCATGATAACAGAATTCTGAAACGAAGCAAGCTGTATGACGTAATGAATCGCCAACGAAGTGATGCTGTGCTGCTAGGAGACAGCGGATATGGCATTACGTCTTGGCTATTAACACCATTCAGAGATCCACGAACGCCACAAGAACGTGCTTATAATTCTCTTTTTAAAAAGGAAAGAGTGATTATAGAAAGATGCTTTGGGCAACTGAAAAGAAGATTTCCCATATTGCAAAGCGCAATTCGTGTCAAATTATCGATGGTGCCATCAGTAATAGTAAGTTGCATTGTACTCCACAATGTTACCAAGTATCTCAAGGATCCGGAACATCTACCAGAAAATGAAGTTACAGATGATAATGATGATGATAACTCTGAAAATTCAGATGACCCAGATAAACATTTGATACGGCATCGCGGACAAAGGAGGAGAGAAGAAATAAAACAAGTCATCTTCAATCAAAATCGATAGTTTTTATTCCATGAATATGCCAAAATTTGATGCACGTTCTTTGCTGTGTATAACAGCATTTGTGCCCACGTAACGGGCACACTGTACCGGCCAACATTGTTGTGGCCCACTGTGGCCACTGTAGTGTCGCGCCGTGAGCACGACCAGTGGGGAAATGAGAAGTTCGGGAAGACGCCACCAGGCGCAGGACAAGCGGCGGCGTCTGTCTGTGGTCACCGGGCCGTGTCGGCCAAACGATCGCAGGAGCCTTTCCCCTCCTTGCCCCGCCATGGAGGTGGGGAGTAGAAGACTCGCCCTGATGCCTCAGGGGGCATATTTAAAGGGCCTCGCCCGGGGCGGTAGGCAGTTGGAACAGTTCGAGAATGACGAGTAAGTGCCTAGAAGTAGTGGCGATTGCGATCAAGTGCTTGTGTCTACGGTGAGTTTTTCTTCTGGCGGACTGGAACCTGGATTGTATAACGGCTTTGATTTGGATTGTGGTTTTCAGGAAATAAAATTGGTGAAAGAACTGTTGTTGTTTCAATCTTGTACATAACAGTTCTAATTGGCGACGAGGGTAAAGCAAGCGATGGAAGAAGTGCTGAAACACATTTTGGAATTGCAGCAGCAACAGCAGCTGCAACAACAGCAGTTACAGCAGCAACATTAAGCAGCTGCAATCATGTCTAGGCAAGGCAAATTATTATGCTAAGTTCATTCAAGGTTTTTCTGAGGTAGCTCAACGCTCGACGTAGGAAGGGAGCCAGTTTTTTGTGGTCGCCAGCTTGCAACACAGCGTTTGAAAAGATTAGAAAGGCGCTCGTGGAGGCAGTAAAACTAAGGCATTTCGACCCTGACAGAACACTCATCCTGGCAACGGACGCGTCTGACTACGGGATTGGAGCGGTGTCGCAGAAAGACGAATTAGGGCAGGAACACCCTATCGCGTTTGCGTCCAAAACGCTCAATATCCATCAGCGTAGGTACGCTCAAATTGAGAAAGAGGCACTATCGATAATATTTGGTGTGCGTAAATTTAATGAATATTTGTATGGGGACAAGTTCCTGATCGTTACCGATCATAAGCCCCTAGTGGAGTTGTTCCATCCGGCGAGGAGGATCCCAGATAATACACTGCGGAAGATGCAGAGATGTGCTTTGTTCCTGTCAGATTATAATTACCGTATTATGTTTAGATCCACAGCTCAACATGGCAATGCAGATGCCCTGTCCAGGCTGCCGGTGGGACCAGATAATAAGTTCGACGAACAAGAGCTGGAATGTCTGCAGCTGGACCAGCTCCAAGAGGAAGCAGTTCTTCAGTTTCCCCTGGACCAGCGGGTGATAGCCGCGCAGACCGACCGGGACACTCAACTGGCAAGCATTAGGGCTTTCATCAGGTCAGGTAAAAGGAATCCCACAGATAATTTGGAGTCCAACCCACTCTGGAAGTTCAGAGAGAGGTTGAAAGTTAGAGCAGGAGTGCTGCTGTTAGAAGCCGGGGACCAGGTGAGGGTGGTCATCCCGACAAGCTTGAGATAGAGGGTCCTAAGCATTTTGCACAAGGGACACTGGGGAATTGTCCTCACCAAACAGCTAGCCAGGAAATACTGTTACTGGCCTATTATTGATAAAGATATAGAAACCAGGGTCAGGTCGTGTGAACCGTGCCAGACGTTCCAGAAAAGTCCAGGAAGCAGTTTTAAGGAATGGCCGGAGCCTCAGGAGGTTTGGCAGAGAGTCCACATCGATTTCGTGGGCCCCTTTCAAGGAAGTATGTGGCTAATCTTAGTAGATGCGTCATCAGGGTTTCCTTACGTAATTCGCATGACTAGCACCACGGCGGATTGCACAGTTCGAGCGCTTCAGTCGGTATTTTCCATAGAGGGTTTACCGGCAACAATAGTCTCAGACAACGGACCCCAGTTCACGGGGGAGTTGTTCCAGAAATTCTGTCAAACCAACGGGATTAAGCACATTCTGGCCCCTCCTTTTCATCCGCGTTCCAATGGGGAGGCAGAGCGCTTTGTGCAGACTTTCAAAAGTGCGATGAACAAGGCGAAATTTGAAGGCAGGGATCAGCAGGAAGCAGTGCTGGAGCTCTTATCATCATACAGAGCTCTTCCGGGAAGAGAAGGAACTAGTCCGGCGCAGAGGCTTCATGGTAGACAACCTCGAACGTTGCTGTCTCTATTTCTCCCGAGGGAAAAGACGTACAGAACCGAGCAACCGAGGTTCGAAGAGGGCGCTAGGGTGATGCTTAAGACACATAAGGATTCACCCCGTTGGATCCCCGGGACGGTAGTGAAAGTGGAAGGAGCAAGGTGCTATACGGTCAGGACTAGAGACAGACAGGTTAGAAGACATCAGGAGCAGTTACGGTCCCGACATTTCCCGGTGAAGGACCTGAACGGCTCGGAGGATTTAGGCACAGAAGCTGTCTCTCCGAGCAACACAACTGATACTCCTTTCTTGCAGGGGAGCAGGCGGTTTTCTGAGCACCAGCAGGAACACCGCCACCAACCAGGACACCATGGGTGGTTCGAGCGAAAGCAGCCACAACAGGAGTCGCCCCCAACGGGCCTAACGGGGCAGTGCCCGGATGGCGCTCAGCCGGAGCAGACGTCACAGGACACCCCACCCGAGCAGCCGCAACACGACGCCCAGTTCGAGCGGGCGCCACAGGACACCCAACTCGAGCAACCGCAACACGACGCCCAGTTCGAGCGGGCGCCACAGGACACCCAACTCGAGCAGCCACAATACGACGCACAGTTCGAGCGGGCGCACCCGGACCTGCTGGAAGAGCAGGAACCGGCAGAGTGCCTCAACCCATGGACTACGAGGTAGACCGTCGAGGAGCGCCCGGCAACGGTCAACAGGAGCTATCAGCACCTGAGGAGGAAACTGGGGACAGCCGGAGCGTCGCGCCACAGCGGGAACCGAGGGAACGGGGCAGAAGGGGTCGTCGCCCCAGGCCTTGTCTCGGTACAGTCCGTACCGTAGCGCCTCGGTTCAACGACCACGTCAGGAGCTGGAGAATGGGGATCACCAGCAACAGGAACCGCACCCAGGGGAGCGCATGGAGCCACCGAAGCTGGACGAGCCGAAACGTTGCAGCAAGAGGCTGCGCAAGAGATACCAGCCATATCAGGCAAAATAAGAAGGGAGGGTGCTGTGTATAACAGCATTTGTGCCCACGTAACGGGCACACTGTACGGGCACACTGTACCGGCCAACATTGTTGTGGCCCACTGTGGCCGCTGTAGTGTCGCGCCGTGAGCACGACCAGTAGGGAAATGAGAAGTTCGGGAAGACGCCACCAGGCGCAGGACAAGCGGCAGCGTCTGTCTGTGGTCACCGGGCCGTGTCGGCCAAACGATCGCAGGAGCCTTTCCCCTCCTTGCCCCGCCATGGAGGTGGGGAGTAGAAGACTCGCCCTGATGCCTGAGGGGGCATATTTAAAGGGCCTCGCCCGGGGCGGTAGGCAGTTGGAACAGTTCGTGAGTGACGAGTAAGTGCCTAGGAGTAGTGGTGATTGCGATCAAGTGCTTGTGTTTACGGTGAGTTTTTCTTCTGGCGGACTGGAACCTGGATTGTATAACGGCTTTGATTTGGATTGTGGTTTTCAGGAAATAAAATTGGTGAAAGAACTGTTGTTGTTTCAATCTTGTACATAACATTCTTATCTCTGAATTTGCATTCGAGTTAATTTTAACTGTTCCAAAAGAACAAGTCTCTGTAAATTACTATTGCTTAAATTGTTTCATCAGTTTCTTGAAGTAACCTCTGTTTCTTTTGTGGCGGGGGTGGTGGTGTAGAAGATCGCCCAGGGATCGAATTACTTATGTTCGGCTGCTCGTGTGAAATTTCAGAAGCAGCATCTGCCAGTCCTACGGAGATGCATCCTATAAATAATTACATTCATGAATGTAGTGAATGCAAAATTAAGTTTAAATAAATATTGTAAATGATTCTCGTTCAAATAGTTTTAACATACCTGGTACTTTATCAAAAACGGGATTCTGTTCCCCAGCAATTAATCGATACAATTTATTTTCCCACGTCCTTAAATTATTTTTTTTATTCCCAGTCGCCTTCATGTCAGTTCTCTTTTTTACCTCAGTCTTCATGTTATTTATTTTCTTTTTTATTTGTTTCACAGTAACCGGTTTTCCACTTATGCTTCTTTTCCACTTATTCCTGCACAATAGCTGCATATACAGTGTCCTTTGCGGCCTTCACACTTGGGAGCTGTGATTTATTACATACTATACTGTACTTCTCTAACAAATTCACAAAACGTATTTGAGAAACATTCTCATTTTCCACGGCTTCGTCCGACGAACTCATTTTTAACCAAGAAACAGTAGCACGGGTAAATCACACAACTCAACACCACAATACAAATCTAACCTCACAACACGCAGCGTACGAGATCAGTACATAGAGGGCGCTCGGCTTGTTACCCAGCATTCCCTATCAAGTAGTAACTTATTTTCCCAGCATTGCCTACCTAGTAAAAGTATAAGGTTATTCACACCAAATTAAGCAAATGCTTTTACTAGATACTTTGACTAGAAGTAAATGCTTTAACTAGTTACTTTAACTAGTAGTAAATACTTCGTTTTTATTCACACTGCCCAATGATCTGGATTTTTTATCGTTACGCATGGGGTCTATGAAATACGAGTAAGCACGTGGCTGAAGTTCCTTCTGCTTCACATACATCCACTCATCCTTGATCCCGACTACGCGGCTTGCAAGAAGCAGATGGGGGCGGGGGAAGGTAAGTTTGACAATTAATAGCGATGGTCCGGCATTAATACAAGCGCATTACGTGTTTTCTTAAGTATTTCAGTAGCAAAGTTAGTTTTCAAGTAACATATATTTCGAACATAGTATGTGAAATGTTCATTTTCGACCTATAAATGTATTAAAATGTAACGAACTATGTAGCAATAGATAAAATATGTAAAATATGTAATTATACCAAAATATGTAAAAATATGTAAAATAAAAATGGTTCCAATTCGTTCAGAATGTCGTGTTAAGTCTAAAAAATATTAGTGAATGTTGGTATCTCGTCCCTGAAAAATATGTATTTACATGAAAATCCGTTCCCGATTTATAAGTATTAAATATAGAGTATATAAAAAGGAAAAATTGTAACAGCTACTAATTGTGTATGGGAACGGATTTCAAATAGCATTGGGGGGAAAATTAAGCCAACGACATTGCATTCGTACATGACGAATAATAGGTTCGATATAAAACCCAATTGATTGGTCCATCACCGTCTCACGAAGAATCTGCAGAAAGTTCAGAGAGCTCTTGTAATACAAGTAGCAATGAAGAATATTTTACACTAACAATACCAGAATATATTTTAAAAAATTTGCTCACTGAAAAATGGTACATCCGTACAAGTCAGGGTAAAGAAAACAGAAAATTGGAGAACTGTCCTAAAGAATGGACAGAATACATCGCAAAAAAAATTTTATGAAGATCCGGAAATAAGTTTGTTTACCTTTTAATTCTCGTACGTTTGTTTATCTTTCTTCGTAAGCAAAACCACAGATGCTACTTATCGTCCGCTTTTAAGCTAAT
>BLKR01017029.1:0-16570 GCA_011170035.1 Teleogryllus occipitalis
AAATAAACTCGTCGTTGAAATATAAAAAGATAATTATATTCTTGAAATGCTTGAAGAACAATACAAATAAACTATATCCCGACAATTCACAACGTGTTCATCTCGGCGTTACTTGCGTTCGAGTGACTTGTTTACGCTCGTTGTCAACCGACTTGGTCCTGCCGCCACGCCATCTTGCGCCTCTTCCGGGAACCCCAAAAAATCCGCCTGATTTGAATCGGTCTCACACATATATATATATATATATATATATATATATATATATATATATATATATATATATATATATATATTGTTTTTCTTTATTTTGAATATGAGAATGTATTTTTCTTCACATATATTGATAATCTGAAAATTGAACTGCTATTATCTGTATTAATTCCCCCCCCCCCGTCGCAATTCATTTTTGCAATTTTATCTGCTATATGTTCCTTATCTTTTGCAATCATATAATGTGTCTTTCTTTATTGATTATCCTTTTTTTAATGTTAATTTTGAACTGCTATGTATCCATTAATTATAATTTAATTTTCTATCTTATTGTGTATTTATTTATAATTTTGTTATATCTTTCTGTATCTTGTAGACTGACGATGACGGCAAATCCGTCGAAAGCCGGCTATCTTAATAAAGCTAGTATGTTGACAAAGATGGCCTCTTTTATTTCTTCTGATAACTTAAACATATGTATTTTTGAACGAATAATACGTGAAATTTTATTAAGTTTTGATTTGATGTCAGAACGGCGAGTTAACTGCCAATAACGGCGAAGAGAGTGTTTGGTTTTAATTAGATTAATGATTTTTAAAGGTAATGGATTGTAAATAGTAGGTAATTGTGGAATGTAATGTGAACTGGTATGAAGTGTATTGTGTATTGTAGAAGTGAAGTGTGTTAAGTAATTGTCAATATCTTGCGTTGTTTTGATATTATGAGGAAATTGAATATTATTTTCAATGTCATACTTAAATCGATTCCAATTAATTTTTTGAAAGAGAGGATTAAAAGTAGATGGAGTAATATTAAAGGAAAAAGATATGTTAATAATAATCGGTAGATGGTGAGAATCTAATTCTGGAAGAACAAATTGTGTAATAGGAAAGGGAAAATTTTGTTTAAGAATTATATCAAGAATGTCGGGAATAATATTGTCATTATAAGAATAGTATGTAGACTCAGAAGGAGAATTATTTGAATATTATAAGTAGTAATAAATTTGAGTAATTTAATGCCGTTTGGGCTGGTAGTATTGCATCCCCAGACTTGATGTTTACAGTTGAGATCGCCTAGTAGAATGCTTTTATTTGTATTGTTGAAAGTTTGTTTAAATTTTGTTAGAGGAAAAGTAAATTTCGGTGGTTTGTAGGGAACTGAAAAATGGTAGTTCATTTGATTAATATTAATGATTATTATAAGTATTTCAAGAGAAGGACAGATATTATGCTGAACTAAATAGTGTTTTATGAATGCTCAAATGTGTGTTGTTGACGTTTGAGACCATTGGCGTTCCAATTTAGAAGTGTTAATTGATTAGTAATATTGTTATTCATTTATGTTGTAAAAGTGATTCGATCATAGTTTGAATTTGAGGAATGAGTGTTGATAATATTTGTGTTACTGTAGTACTTACAATTTGCTGAATATTACAAGGAGAGGAGGAAAGTGATGTATTTTGTGGTGAAAGAGGAGGATTTTGATTATTTTTTTGTCCAAGGGTTTTGAAAAGATTTTCGTGGAATTGGAAGAGGGGGAAGATTATTAGAATTTAAAGAGAAAGAGGGATTTGGAGAATGAGGTGTATTAGAAGGGTGAGGTATATTAGTAGCAGGGGAAGTGTAAGTTGTAGATGGATTGTTATTAGTTTTGTTGATTTTGTTATTCAAAACAAGTTTATAATAGGAACAACCTCGGTAGTTCGCTGAATGATTTTGACCACAGTTAACACATGAGGGGGGAGTCTCGTCTAATTTGGGACAAACTGAATAATGATGGAGTTGTGAGCATTTCACACAACGTGAAGTTAACTTACAGTTTGCCTGTGAGTGACCATACCGTTGGCAGTTTTTACACTGTACAGGGATAAATCTGTTTGTTTTTGGTTGAACTTTTATAACGCAATGAAAAAGTTTATCAAGATTTAAAATGTTTTTGGCTTGAGGTGAGTTATTTAGGTGGACTGCACAAGTTTGTAGAGGTTGTCTTGATCTATCGTAGAGGCGACGCACTTGGTGAACAGCATAACCAAGGCGATAAAGTTTTGAATGAATTGTGTGCACATTTTCAAAATTCTGTGATCCCTACACTGTCATATACTACTTAAATTAAAAAAAACAACAACAACCCTCCCATGTAATAAAATCTATTTTCAAGGATAAATAAGCAATAAATTTTGGCTCTTATCCATGTTGTCCTTCGGAATAATACTTCCTGCCGCGACAACAGGAAACGATAATTTGAATAATTGTATTTCCCACTGAATTCTAGAAGACGTGCACAGAAAATGAAGTTACATTTACTGAACTGTTTGAAGTTCATTATAAATGTCAAGTTCACTTAAGGAAACAGGAATATCTTTAAACATTACTTGAAATTTTGATTTTCCCGGATCTTGACATGTATAGAACTGTATATTAGAATTTTCACAAAATTGTCTAAAATTTCTATGATCATCAATGTTAGTGAAGTAAATTTGGATTTCATTGTATCTAGATTTTGTTGAATATTCATTTTAACCCCCTTGCAATGTCTTGTATTAATAATTGATAGTTCTTACCAATCACTGTGATGGGAGGAATTTTAATTGAAGCAGTAGAAGATGGAGTACTTGTTTCTGGTATTGTTGATAGAACTTCGTATCTTGAGTAAGTTGGAATATTATATATGGTAGAAGTAGGTCTGGAACGTTTGGTTGGATTTTCTGCAGGATCTTGAAAATGTTGACGTCGTATATTGTTGGATATATCTGTAAGGACTGGTTGGGTTTGATCAGTTGCATTTACTGAAGAATCTTGATAAGACGAAGTTGTAGTGTTTGGTGTAGCCATTTGTTGAGGTTGAGACTGTTGTTGAGGATCGATAGATTGAAGAGGTTGAAAGTCCATACTTTGTGCTGGTTGAGACTGATTTGCACTATTTGTTGTTTGAAGTTGAATTTCATTTGGAAACAACAATCTTTCACTCGACTCCCCTAAGGGAAAAGAGTAAATATTAATATTAATTACGTCTCCTTTGGTAAGTTTTACCTGAATCTTCTGAAATGAAGTTGTAGATAGCTTTTGTATATAAATTTGGCGATGTTAGAATACTTTTAGCTCAAATTTATGACTGAGAATGTAGGAATATATTCCGTATGCACCATTATCTGAGCACGGCCACCTGGATCCTTTCATTTTAGTTTCTTTCATCGTTTTATTTTTTACAGTTCTATGAATAGTTCCACACATCATTTGATTTTTATTTAGGTTATTTTGCATATCATTTTCCCTTTCATAGCTGATGCCGCAGCCCAAGAAATTAAAATGTGACACCTGTTCTATTATCTGTTTGTATAACAATTTTGGAGCGTATAGAGTATTTCCCTTTAAAAGCCATAACTTTCGTCTTCTTGACACATATTTTAAAATCATGGTGCTCACATATCTGATTTAAGCGGAATATAGATTTTTGCGGATCATTTTCTGTTTTTTGTATAATTATTTGATCTGCAAACATTAAGATATAAATGCATTCATTTTGGGGAAGTAGCTTTATTCCGGGATTTATTTCATTTTTTCATTGTCTTATGATATCATCTATATATACATTAAATAGAGTATGTGATAATGTGCACCATGTCTCAGTCCTTTATTAATTTTCATTGCATCCGTTTTTGTTCTAATATTAATTATAATTTGCGTGTTTTTATAAAGACTTCTTATTACATTTATTAAATGTATTGGGTACTCTCTTTTCTTCATGATATTGCATAATATTTTTCTGTTAACTCGATCAAATGTTTTTGCGTAGTCAACAAAACATATGTGAGTTTCGAGGTTGAATTATCTTCTTTCCTCTATTAGTTGTATTATTATGTAGTCTTTGCATGATCTTCCCTTCATGAAGCTATTTTATTTATCTGTTAACAAAACATCCACAATTTTCCTTAGTCTATTATTGATAATCCTTGCATATGACTTATAGGTTGTGTTTAGTAGGCTTATTCCCCGATAGTTCTCACATAAGTTTCTTTCTCCTTTTTATGGAGTGATTTAACCTCTGCAGTTTTCCATGGAGTTTCCCAAGCAAAAGAATTTACTTGGCACTATAACTTGCGCATCGGTTTTAACTTTTTAAGGTCATCCGGCAATGTGTTGTAGAGTAACGAACTGGTTTTATACGAGGATTGTTTTTTTTGTAGCGAGTTGATGATACTGATACCTGATGAATGCATGCCCACAGCGTGTGTTGTAATTATCAATATCTGTTAAGTGAAAACATGTTCTTACCTTCAAGTCAGTTTTCACAAACACTACAGATACGAAAATACACGTGCACGGCAACGGAAGGATTCCGAGCTCAATGTAAGGGACACGTGGATACAGTGTCTGACCGACTTACGTGGGCCCTAGGCTGTCAAATGTTTTAGCGCCCTTTTAATTGCTTTTTTAAAAACATCAAAGCTATTTATAATATTTTGAATAAAAAATTTTGTGCCAAATTTCAAATCGACGCAAATATTACGTACATATAAATAATTGATTTTATGTATACGTATAAATAATTCTCACCACGATATTGATTTAATGAATATACGATATTTTTGTATTAATTTTATCTGTATATATCAATGGATATATTTGATTCAGAATTATCGATAGCTTATGCTATACTACATGCTAAGCGTAACTTATTGTTATTGCAAGCCAAAATCAGACTGTGTTCATGTGGGTTGCTCTCGATAAGCCGCTGTGATTCATTAATAACCTCTTAGACCGTTGTGATCATTCAGTACGTAAATGGTGACTTGCAGACTGGCAGCAGCTTTGGATTGAGATGCAAGTGTTTCATAATGACTCCTATTTCCTTCATTTATGTAATACTAGCTGACCCGGCGAACCGTGTTCCGCCTTAACAGCCGGTCCCATCTTTTTCTCGCACTCACTGTGAGAAACTGTACTATCCTTGTTGCACTCGTGATAATAAAGCAATTGCAGATTTGTGTTTTTCTCTCAAACAAAGAACTTAAAATAAAACGCTCTGATATTAAATAGATAATTAAAAAATCTATTACGTAGCAGAGCGTTTTTTTTGGAATTGATTTTTGTTTAAGAGAGAAATACAAAGCTGTAATCATAGGGACCGGCTGTAAATAAGCAGATTTTGGAATTTATTAAGTCAAATTGTTTATTAGAAAATACAAATAAAAAAATTAAGTAGATTAATTATTCATTATTGTTCCTGTATTTTGGTGCGTAACTCTTCAGTTAAGTACCTTCACGCGAAAACATGCGAAATCACGCGAAAACGTGCGTTCTCACACAGGAACGCTGTCGAACGGGATAAACAGTATCCTATGTCCGTCTCCTGGCTCTATGCTTCCTGCTCACCAATTTTCAGCCAAATCGGTACAGCCGTTCTTGAGTTATAAATAGTGTAACTAACACGACTTTCTTTTATATATATAGATGTTAAGTTCCTATCATACGTATAAATAATTGATTATACGTATACGTATAAATAATTCTCAACGCGACATTGATTTAATAAATATATTTTTTATTCATTTTATCTGTATATATGAATATATATATTATTAATTAACAATTTCTTTTGTTACAAATATGGAAAGAAATATTTCTATAAAAACATTCAGAAGTTCTCCTTATGAAATTTTGAATCCGCAGATATTCCAAAACTTGCGCGCACCAGCCTGCAGCCTACTCAGCCTGTTCGGTAATCTGGCACTGCATGGATATCATTTGCTTATTATTTGTATGTAATGTTATCTGCATGGAATGTGATGCCGGATAAACAAGGGCTAAATACAGAAAATTATCTACGGCACATTTTGAAGAATTGAAATGATACTGATTTGTATGTTTTCTTGAAAGGGTACCCCCGGCTAAAATGGTAAAAACTTAGCATAAAAATTGTACAATAGACGTATATTTGACGTATGAGTGGTTACATTATAAATTTAACAAAAATAATATTTTTGAAAAGTTTTGTTAGTTTGTTCCCACCACCCATATCTCTATGGCCAAAAACTTTTTTAAATTTTTTTTCGACAACTTAACACTATTTCATATGACTGAAAAAAGATAAATAAGAAAACAATTTATACTATCAGAAAAATATTTTTTGATATTTTCTTACCCAATTGAAACACAAAAAAATATTTTTGAAAGAAAATTTTTTTCGGAAGTTATATATTTTTTTGGAAGTTTATGAGTAAATAATTCAGTCACATGTAAAGGATAAGTGGGGGACATATGGGAAAATGAAGAGGAACAGGTTGAACCCGGATTTGCCAAACCTGTTTTACTGTGTCTTAGAACACCGGCACAAACACGAAAAAATCTTAAAACATATCAGAACACTAGTGAATTTTTCACATTTTTTAATTCTTGGGTCATTGTTTAAAAAATAAGGCCTTCTTCCAAGAGAAAGGTGACCGAATGGCGTCTGAAACGTTGGTAACCGTGCCTAGGACGCGTAGTTACTCACTCCGGCAGCGGAAGCCTACGCTCTCACGTCTGTAGATGTTTCAGACTAGAGAAAATGTTGTCTTTTCCCTTACCTAAGAATTTATTCTTGTATACGTATCAATAAGTAATAACAATCCGAACTCTGCTAAAGCTCTGCCATTTGTAAATAATAATAGTATTGAAACATGCTCACAATTATTGGACCATCCTCCAGGGCGGAGGTCATGGAATGGCGTCTGAAACGTTGGTAACCGTGCATAGGACGCTGCATCTCCCAAACAGCTAAATAGTTACTCACTCCGGCAGCGGAAGCCTACGCGCTCACGTCTCTAGATGTTTCAGACTAGAGAAAATGTTGTCTTTTCCCTTACCTAAGTATTTATTCTTGTATACGTATCAATAAGTATATACAATCCGAACTCTGCTAAAGCTCTGCCATTTGTAAATAATAATAGTATTGAAACATGCTCACAATTATTGGACCATCCTCCAGGGCGGAGGTCATGGAATGGCGTCTGAAACGTTGGTAACCGTGCCTAGGACGCTGCATCTCCCAAACGGCTAAATAGTTACTCACTCCGGCAGCGGAAGCCTACGCGCTCACGTCTCTAGATGTTTCAGACTAGAGAAAATGTTGTCTTTTCCCTTACCTAAGTATTTATTCTTGTATACGTATCAATAAGTATATACAATCCGAACTCTGCTAAAGCTCTGCCATTTGTAAATAATAATAGTATTGAAACATGCTCACAATTACTGGACCATCCTCCAGGGCGGAGGTCATGGAATGGCGTCTGAAACGTTGGTAACCGTGCCTAGGACGCTGCATCTCCCAAACGGCTAAATAGTTACTCACTCCGGCAGCGGAAGCCTACGCGCTCACGTCTCTAGATGTTTCAGACTACAGAAAATGTTGTAATTTCCTTTACCTAAGAATTTATTCTTGTATACGTATCAATAAGTAATAACAATCCGAACTCTGCTAAAGCTCTGCCATTTGTAAATAATAATAGTATTGAAACATGCTCACAATTATTGGACCATCCTCCAGGGCGGAGGTCATGGGATGGCGTCTGAAACGTTGGTAACCGTGCCTAGGACGCGGCATCTCCCAAACGGCTAAATAGTTACTCACTCCGGCAGCGGAAGCCTACGCGCTCACGTCTCTAGATGTTTCAGACTAGAGAAAATGTTGTCTTTTCCCTTACCTAAGTATTTATTCTGTATACGTATCATCATATATACAATCCGAACTTCGCTAAAGCTCATATTGTAAACAATAATAGTATTGAAACATGCTCACAATATTGGACCATCCTCCAGGCGGAGGTCATGGAATAGCGTTCCGAAACGTTGGGCAATCGTGCCTAGACGCTGCATCTCCCAAAGAAGTTAAATTAGTTACTCACTCCGGCAGCGGAAGCCTACGCTCTCACGTCTGTAGATGTTTCAGACTAGAGAAAATGTTGTCTTTTCCCTTACCTAAGAATTTATTCTTGTATACGTATCAATAAGTATATACAATCCGAACTCTGCTAAAGCTCTGCCATTTGTAAATAATAATAGTATTGAAACATGCTCACAATTATTGGACCATCCTCCAGGGCGGAGGTCATGGAATGGCGTCTGAAACGTTGGTAACCGTGCCTAGCACGCTGCATCTCCCAAACAGCTAAATAGTTACTCACTCCGGCAGCGGAAGCCTACGCGCTCACGTCTCTAGATGTTTCAGACTAGAGAAAATGTTGTCTTTTCCCTTACCTAAGTATTTATTCTTGTATACGTATCAATAAGTATATACAATCCGAACTCTGCTAAAGCTCTGCCATTTGTAAATAATAATAGTATTGAAACATGCTCACAATTATTGGACCATCCTCCAGGGCGGAGGTCATGGAATGGCGTCTGAAACGTTGGTAACCGTGCCTAGGACGCTGCATCTCCCAAACGGCTAAATAGTTACTCACTCCGGCAGCGGAAGCCTACGCGCTCACGTCTCTAGATGTTTCAGACTAGAGAAAATGTTGTAATTTCCTTTACCTAAGAATTTATTGCCGATCTGGTGGCCGAGATCGCTAAGGCAGTAGTGTCGTAGCGATATCGGACCGAAGGGTCGCGGGTTACAGTGCCGCCTCGGGCATAGTTGTATTCGTGTTCGTCCTTTCACCTCTTCTCATCACCGTATCATTTCTTCACACTTACCATAACGTGACCTCCAATAGTGACCTAGATGAGAGGTGCACAAGCGCCCATTCCAGCCCCTTCATACGGCGCTGGGCAGCCCGCGCCCCGTTGGCATAATCCCCGCTGCCCCTTCTCTTGACATTTTTCTTTCAGTAGTTGGGAATCGTCGCAACCGCACGGGTATTCGCAATGTTCTGTTCCACTTATATCTGTGAGCAATTTTTCTCCCGCATGAACTCACAAAAAAACAAGTCCAGACGCCGAATGACACTCTGACTTCTGCTGTCGACAATGCGAGTGGCAGTGGCACGAACACTCTCGCCACATATTGATTCTATCATTTCCTTATAAAGATGTGAAACTTAATGTGATTTTTGTTTAATAAAAACGATATGTTTGAGTTTCTCGAAAAACCTTGTTCTCTTTATTATTATCTCAAATTATGTTTTTATTTTCTTTCTTACATAAATAAAATTACCAGCATTTAGAAAAGTATGGTCAAGTGTATTACAACCAGAATTAAATTTATGAAGTGCGTATAATTATTAACAATGATAGATCTTTATACATTCTGTTATTGTTATTTAAATTACAAATATTTTCAAAATCAGTTCCAACACTAAAGACTGAACATGAAATTTGTGGGAGCTGTTGAACAATTTAACCTGAAATAATAGTATACAAAACGAAACTTCTCTCTCCAGAAACAACAGATGTTATATAAAGTCTTTAGTTGTCAAATTCAACACGATTCAACAAATTTCCGTCTAAAGAGTCGCAGGGCTTTCCTCCCACTGAGGGCTCGGGCAGCGGTCACTCGCCCCAAAAGCGAAAGTCAGTAGATGGCGGTGGGGCGTGGAAGGGCTGCCACCGCCATCGTGGGGCGCGTCGCTGAGGCCCTTGTGCAAGCCTGACCTAGATGTTGATGCGACCTTAAATAACTAAAAAAATTTAAAAGTTTTTATTCTTGTATATGTATTGTAACGGTACGTCCTCCGAAATAATAATATAATAAAATACAATACTGGTCATATTATGCCGACCGCCGCCCCACCCGCTTAGGTGCGTGGCCGCGCCGTTCAAAAGGTTTTATGACCGTCCCTGGGTGCCGCCGACTCAATAGCCTCTCCACACTAAGCGACAATTATCGAGGCCAAGCCCTACCACCGGTCTCTGCCAACCCCTCGTCATCACCCCCTCAGCCGAACTCGGAGACATATTTATGACCGTCAAAAGCATTGTGCTACCGAGACGCACCGGCGCGTGCCGCGTCGAGTCCCGCGTTCGCTGGGTATGCCTTTTGAGTCCGATCCACAGACGTGCTGATTAAAAGAGCATCAAAATTCGTTTTGCTCAAGTGTTCACCCGGGAGAGAGGCGCCAGGCAGGGCAATAAAGCAATAACGTCAATCAAAGAACGGCCTGGGCTAACCGTCGCCGGCACCCGAAAAGAAAGGAGTAAAACGCCGTGACTGAGGCGCGAAGGCGGGGAAACATGTGTCACCGTCTTCGGACGTGCCGCGCCAATATACCACCCTTTCGTTATGCGCACGTGGTCACCTGTGGACTCGCGAGACCTACTTTCGAGCATACGATGCCGCACATTGTCGATGCGAGCTCGCGAGCCATTGGCTCAAGTGCCGCCTCTTTAGCGAAGGGCGAGCGAATCGAAGACAGGCCCCCGGTCGGTGGAGAGGGAAGAGGTGCCTTCGTTCGTGGTAGCGCGCCGCCCAAAACTGACTTGTATCTAGAGATCGGTGAGAGAGACTTGTATCGAGAGATCGGTAAGAGACACTTGTATCTAGAAATCGGTGAGAGAGACTCGTATCTAGAGATCGGCAAGAGACACTTGTGTCCAGAGATCGGTGGGAGACAATTGCTCTACCGCGCGCCGCATAAACTTAATTAGTCACGTGAGCTGAAATGATTACTCTCAAAACGTGCGCTAGTTGACTTGGCGCTTCATTCGAGATTTTTGCTTTGCGCAATGTCACATCATTGGTGAAATTCATTAGACTCGCTACCGGAAGGAACTTCCTCTCCGGAGACCGCAAGCCGAGCGCGGAATCACCATTGTTTACGATCGGCAACGAGACGTTGTGACCTGGGTCGCGTGTCATGAAATGTGGACGACGCCAGCGCAGCATTGGGTCCAGAGGGAGCGTGTCGCTGGTGGCTTCCGCCTGAGTACGCGCCACAGCCGCCCGACTCCAGCCCGGGAATGCATCACTCACCACTGCTGACATCACGCCTCAGAAGAGTACCAGATAAGTAGTTTTGTGCAGCCAGGTGACGTTCAGCCCTTGTTTCCCGCGTAAGTGCGGACGAACTTTAGATATTCGGAGCTGTAGCGGATGTGCCGGAAATCAGGCACGAGGGTAGCGGCCAAGTACTTGTGTTCAATTTTTGTATCAAATTTCATTTTAAAGTAAATAAGAGGCCGCCGATGTACAAAAAAAAAAAAACATGTAAATTCATTTGTAAAAATCATTGTTATGCCAATCATCATCATCATCATCATCATAATCATATTTTAGAATAAGTAAATATTTTCTTGAAATGCCCATCTGTGTATTATTGAGCATGCAAACCCCCGACCCACCGCCGACGGGTTACATAAATGGCTTATCCAACGTGGGGCTTGAATGAGCTCAACTAAGATTCACGAACCCAAACTTCAAAATTTTATAAACGTTGCCGGTGGCGAATGAAAGGGGAATGCATGTTTGATAATTACTTATGGTCTGTGTATGATGTTTTCTCTTTCAGCTTGTGTGTAGTGTTTACTGTGTTTGCGTGTGTTGTATGTGGGTTTTTTTTATTAAGAAATTTAGGCGTAAAGTAACTGTGAAAGAATTTAAAATGGAGGGTAAAGATGAAACTCAGGGGGAAACCGACAGCAACGCGCAACCTCAGGCACCCACGGTCACAATAGCCGATCTCATGGCGATAATGCTTTCAAAATTCGATGAGCAAGCTAAGCAGACAAATGCGAAATTTGATGAGCAATTCAAGCAGACAAATGCAAAATTTGATGAGCAAATCAAGCAGACAAATGCGAGATTCGATGAGCTCGCGAACCGTATCGAGGAGCAGGGGGCAAAATCCGCAGCTGAAATTCGGAGACTGGAAACTCGTTTCGAGAAGCACGTCGCGGTATGTAACGAGTCAAACATGGCTCTGGCACAACGCATTGATGCCATTGCTACAAAATTATGTGCGAACAGTGATGCGACAAACGCAAAACTAACAGAAATGCAAAATGATCTTGAGGGACAGATTGCGGAGCAAGGCGGCCGTTTCACTGAATTCGAAGGTACAATCACGGCTAGATTAAGGGGACAAGAGGGGAAAATGGATAGCATCCACGAGTCTGTAAAAACATCAATTTCGGAAATAGGAAGCAAGGGTGAAGCGGTCTGTAGGCGGTTATCAAAATTAGAGACAAAGGTGATTACCGATATGCAGAGTGTCAATAATGAAATATCAGAAATTAAAACGGGTGCAGCAAACGCCGATAATGAAAGGGAAAAGCAGATCAAACAAATGATCAGCGATTCGATGAGTGTCTTGCGCGAGGAAAGGCGGCAAGAGATCGCGGATGCTTGTGATCAATTACCACGACAAAGCAACGGGGAACGGGGCGCCGCGTCACTCCCATGGACACCGCCGTCCAACCTGAACTTTTCAGGGAACATCAACGAAAATCCATGTGAATTCATTCGCCGGGTCGAGGACTACATGGAGCTCACGAAAGCTATTCCGAATCAATTAAAAACAAAATTTGTACAGCAATTGTTGCGAGGGAGCGCTGCGAGCTGGCTCCTGGCCATACATCCATTTCCTCGTGATTTCAGCGGTTTCAAGGCCCGATTCCTGGAGCGCTATTGGGGAGAGCAGGTCCGGTATGATTACGAAAGGAGAGTGATGGAAGGTAGATGGGAGGAAAAATGGGGCATCTCATTATTAGATTACGCGATCGACAAGATTGCGGCGCTAAGGTTATGCGACCCGCAAATCTCAGATGCAAAACTGATTTGGATGATTACCTCACACTTTCCCTTTCAAATTCAAAACCTGTTGAATAGCGTAGACTCGCTCGATCTCGAGAAAATGCAGCTACTTCTCGCCAAGTATGATAGAACACGTATGTGTCAAGGGTCAGGGGGAGGTCGATCAAATAGGCAGGACGGAGGGGGAGGAAATCAAGGAAGCGGACAATGGCGGCGAGAGCATAACGATTTCCCGCCAAGAAACGGTGAAAGCCCGCCATCGCATCAGGCAGCGAACCGGGGCCCACCGCCGTCGGCGCCGCGTGATAGAGCACAGGAGGAACGTACGAACAATCGGGGAGGTCCCGGTTCGGCAAACTAATGTCGTTCGGTATCGTGGGGCGCCGGGACGCCGAACGAGTGCAGGTGCGGGAGCTACAGGTGCCTATAGGGGAAACGGCGAATGTGAACTTTGCCATCAACGAGGTAGAGGGCGAGGAGCAGAACTTTCTCCGGGCGCGAAAATGCCCTATTATCACTTTTACATGTGAAAGGATCGAAGCGAGGGCCCTCATTGATTCAGGAAGCGAAGTTTCAGCCATTTCGGAGGAGTACTACGTGAAATTAAAGAACCATCGTATTACTCTACCCGAACTTCCCATTAATAAATGTTTTGTTGTCGGCGTGGGCAAGAAGAAAAGCAATCCCATTACTAGGCAGGTCCTATTAACGTTATCGTTTAGCACAGATCAATTTAATGCCACATGTCTCATTGTTAAGAATTTAGGATATGACGTTGTTTTAGGTGTCGATTTTTTAAGAAAATATAGCGGTAAAATAGATTTTGAAAGGGGAGAAATTACTCTGGATCCAGGAAGACTGATGATGTTTGAGGAAGGTGATGCCGACGTTCACGAGCCGAAAGAGGCTAGCATGGTTTCGATTACGCGGGAAGAAGCTCTCGGTCTAATTAACGAGAAAATGCAGGAAAATAGCAATCTCAAGCCGGAAGAGCACTACCGCCTGCAGGAATTGCTTCAAAATTATAAGGACGTTTTTATCAGGCCAACCGACCCCATCCCTGACTTTCAACTCCGAATCCAGGTCACAAATCCCGAATCATTTAAGTGTGGGAGTTACCCTATACCGCAGGCCCTTAAGGCGGACGTAGACCGCGTCATGTTGGAAATGATCAGAGACGGCATTATCGAAAGGAAACCGACCGCCTACATTAACCCCCTCGTGATCGTAAGAAAAAAAGATGGAGGCGTTCGAATCTGCCTCGACGCCAGGAAATTAAATGAGATCACTGTGCCCGATTATGATGCGCCGATTGCGATAGATGAAATGTTATGGAAGTTCCGGGAGACCAGCTTATTTTCGGCAGTAGATTTCACAGCCTCGTATTGGCAAATTGCAATACACCCAGATGATCAAAAGTATACGGGATTTATTTACGATGGTTTGAGCTACGTATGGAAAAGATGCCCGTTCGGACTTCGCAACTCAGGCGCGTATTTTATTCGATGCCTGGATACAAAATTACCGCCGTCAATTAAAATGTTCCTCACCCCATACGTGGATGATCTTGTAATTTCCTCCCAGGATTTCGACCAGCATCTAGAAAATTTGGAGGAGTTATTCAAATGCTTGATCATCAACAATATGCATTTAAATTTAGAGAAATCCCAGTTCTGTAAGAGGGAAATTAAATTTCTGGGGTACATAATTGACGACAAAGGGACGAGAATCGATCCAGAGAAGGCACAGTCAATTGCAAGGATCAAGCCGCACCTCGCACTCGTCGAAGTTCCCAACAATTTGAATTATCTAGCATTAGGTTTGATTAATTTTAACGAAAATAAATTTTATTACTCACTTTATTGGTCTATTTGCATTTCTTAAGGGTTTATTAGTTGTTAAGGGCAATTTTATTTTTCTCATCTAATTATAGTTCATTGTCAAGGGTTAATTTCGTTGTCATTATTGGTTAAGTTAGATCATGTCATTATAGCGGGCAATGTTTCTATTTTGTGGTTTTTGTGCTCACGGAGGCCGTTTCCGTTAGTTAGTTTTGCTCTAAGAAAATCCATCGCTGTGCTCAGAATTTTCTTGGTGGGAGGGGATTGCCAATGTAACGGTACGTCCTCCGAAATAATAATATAATAAAATAAATTACTGGTCATAGCATGCCGACCGCCGCCCCACCCGCTTAGGTGCGTGGCCGCGCCGTTCAAAAGGTTTTATGACCGTCCCTGGGTGCCGCGGGCTCAATAGCCTCTCCACACTAAGCGACAATTATCGAGGCCAAGCCCTACCACCGGTCTCTGCCAACCCCTCGTCATCACCCCCTCAGCCGAACTCGGAGACATATTTATGACCGGCAAAAGCATTGTGCTACCGAGACGCACCGGCGCGTGCCGCGTCGAGTCCCGCGCTCGCTGGGTATGCCTTTTGAGTCCGATCCACAGACGTGCTGATTAAAAGAGCATCAAAATTCGTTTTGCTCAAGTGTTCACCCGGGAGAGAGGCACCAGGCAGGGCAATAAAGCAATAACGTCAATCAAAGAACGGCCTGGGCTAACCGTCGCCGGCACCCGAAAAGAAAGGAGTAAAACGCCGTGACCGAGGCGCGAAGGCGGGGAAACATGTGTCACCGTCTTCGGACGTGCCGCGCCAATATACCACCCTTTCGTTATGCGCACGTGGCCACCTGTGGACTCGCGAGACCTACTTTCGAGCATACAATGCCGCACATTGTCGATGCGAGCTCGCGAGCCATTGGCTCAAGTGCCGCCTCTTTAGCGAAGGGCGAGCGAATCGAAGACAGGCCCCCGGTCCGTGGAGAGGGAAGAGGTGCCTTCGTTCGTGGTAGCGTGCCGCCCAAAATTGACTTGTATCGAGAAATCGGTAAGAGACACTTGTATCTAGAAATCGGTGAGAGAGACTTGTGTCTAGAAATCGGTGGGAGACAC
Source organism: Teleogryllus occipitalis (assembly GCA_011170035.1). NCBI lineage: Eukaryota > Metazoa > Arthropoda > Insecta > Orthoptera > Gryllidae > Teleogryllus > Teleogryllus occipitalis. The sequence goes on from BLKR01017029.1 coordinate 15,837, forward strand.
TTGCTCTACCGCGCGCCGCATAAACTTAATTAGTCACGTGAGCTGAAATGATTACTCTCAAAACGTGCGCTAGTTGATTTGGCGCTTCATTCGAGATTTTTGCTCCGCGCAATGTCACATCATCGGTGAAATTCATTAGACTCGCTACCGGAAGGAACTTCCTCTCCGGAGACCGCAAGCCGAGCGCGGAATCACCATTGTTTACGATCGGCAACGAGACGTTGTGACCTGGGTCGCGTGTCATGAAATGTGGACGACGCCAGCGCAGCATTGGGTCCAGAGGGAGCGTGTTGTTGATGGCTTCCGCTTGAGTACGCGCCACAGCCGCCCGACTCCAGCCCGGGAATGCATCACTCACCACTGCTGACATCACGCCTCAGAAGAGTACCAGATAAGTAGTTTTGTGCAGCCAGGTGACGCTCAGCCCTTGTTTCCCGCGTAAGTGCGGACGAACTTTAGATATTCGGAGCTGTAGCGGATGTGCCGGTAATCAGGCACGAGGGTAGCGGCCAAGTACTTGTGTTCAATTTTTTGTATCAAATTTCATTTTAAAGTAAATAAGAGGCCGCCGATGTACAAAAAAAAACATGTAAATTCATTTGTAAAAATCATTGTTATGCCAATCATCATCATCATAATCATATTTTAGAATAAGTAAATATTATCTTGAAATGCCCATCTGTGTATTATTGAGCATGCAAAACCCCGACCACTTTTATGGTAGGTTACAATTT
>BLKR01017030.1:0-16570 GCA_011170035.1 Teleogryllus occipitalis
GTACTTCCGTGCGCTGCCTCACGACACGCTTGCTACCTTGTGCGAGCAAGCGGAGGCAGCCGAACGCGGAGGGGAAGACTCGCCATCGGCCGAGGCACGCGTGGGCAACGCGACGACGCGCCCCTCCTGCCACACCTCCCAATGGGCCTGAGCGCCACGGACACTTTGAGCCAAGTCAGTGCCGTGGCGAACAAAAACAGAAGACAGTGTAGTGCTGTGGGAATGAATGAGTAGAATGAATGGTTATGTATATAATGAATGAATGGTTATGTATATAATGAATAAATGGTTATGTATATAATGAATGAATGATGCGTGAATGAAAAATAAATTAGAAAAGATATATGAAAACTTTACAAAATCATTTAGAATTAAGAAAAAAAAATTATTCGTGTCAATTAAGTATGCCAAAGTGCTACAATAAAATTATTAAATTAGATTTAAGCTAGAATTAAGTTAGCTTAGTTACTATTAGCTTCTTACCTATCCCTCTCAGCTGCTTAAGCCGCAAGGCAGCAGCGAAATTTGTAAATCGCAATTTGTAAATAAATTCCCGCCTCCTTAGGGTTACTGTGGAGGGGAAACAACAAAAAAAAAGTGTCCCTCCACTAGCGGAGCGTAACCCCAAGCCCGCTTCTGGTTGAGGGTTTACCACTTTTGAAATGACTGATCCGCCACAAGGAACGCCTGAGACGAGTGCTCGTTTTCACGTATGCAATCAGTGGCGTCTGGAGTCAGTTGTTGCACAATGTTGCATACGAATACAGCTTAAGGTTTGGGTTTTTTGGAGTGTAACCCAGTTGCATTGGGAACTGTGCCTGTGTGTGAGAAAGCGCTAGACGCGCTCGCGTCGTCACATTGTATTGGGCTACTTTATGCATTGACAGAAAGTCTATATTATACATAAATTACAGAATAAACGTGTGACAGATGCACAGCATACAACAATTTCAAAAATTCTTTATTCAAATGTACAAGTATGTAGTGTGAAATATGCATTTCATATTTGTGTAATTACTCTCGGGAACCATAAGCGCATTTTTTGCTTTATCTTAATTAGTCACGAAGTAATGGACTGTGTAAAATGGTTCTGATTACAATTACACAAGAGTAAGAATAAAAAATTCTACCCAAGATTCATATTCGCTATATGGATCTTCTTCTATCTGCTTCTAAGATTTGTTGCTAATTCTGACCATAGGATTGTGAACCTGATTGCTTAGTGGGAAAGGAGGGTGTCATCTGAGTAGGTATACCTGATAGTATGAGTAGGTATTACATGACAGTAGGAAAACTATTAGTATACTAGATTCATTACTAAATGCTGCTACAAGAGACAAATAATGCATTGCAGTAATGAAAGAGAAATGCTGTTAGAGGTCTCCGGATCAGAACATATTCCTACCAGCGGAACCACGTGTATACACTCAAATTTTTAATACAAAGTTTTTCTTGGAAACAGGCAAGTCTTTGTACGTAAATGTAGGTAAAAATTGCATCTCGATTTCGCCAAAGTTTGATGAACTTGGCAAGATAACTAAGGTAAGAATACCCACTGAAATTAAAGAAATAGTCCGATACCTTTATAAGTCATTTCTAAAAGCAGAATCACATTACTACAGAGCCAATTGTAATAGAGAGTATCTTCACTATAATTTGAATATAACGCAAATATATGTCTTGTTCCGCTCAAAATTAAGAAGAAAACTGGGATTTTGTAAAATTATCAATGTATCGTAAAATTTTCAATGAATTCAATTTAGGTTTCCTTCACCCGAAACCTCTCCGATCGGATTTATGCGAGGAATATAAGATTGAAAAATAGAAAAAAATGTTGGCAAAGAATTAGAACATTAATATATTCAACATATGCAAGAGAAGGAAGAATTAAGAAAAAAAGAGAGAAACTCAGCGAACGCCGAAGGAAAAACTACTGTGTTGGTCTGTTTTGACTTACTAAACGTAATTACTCTATACTGGGCATATACACGTTGTTTTGTTGCAAACGTAAAGTAAATCACTACAACATGATTGCACACGTTTCACTCTCCAAGGAAGTGATTTGCGCAATTTGCACTGCAATAGATACTGATCGTTATGACAATTATGTTGCCAGTGGAATTAATGAAATTTTGAATTGAAGTTGTTTTCCAATCCAAATGTGAAACACAAACATGGAGTGATAGCTTCACTGTATCATAGGCAAATTTTAGCAAAGAAATATACACAGATTTTGTAACGAAAATACAATAAATTGTTGATGAGTTTGACTCCATCGGCGAAGTGGAATTTCACATATTCGTTAAAATTTAAGCGTTTACACGTTTTGGGGCCTCGTGATACCGAAAAAGTGGAATTTTTCAAAACGTCCGTCCGTCCATCTGTCTCTCTGTCTCTCTGTCTGTACGTCCGTCTGTGAACACTACTAGCGCAGAAACGACACGTACGATCTTTTCGAAATTGAAGAAACACCAATGATGTATATGATATAGATCGCTCACTGGCCCACCATATTTGAAGCCGAGATTGCGGGTGGTAGCCATGACAGTTGTTGGCAAAAGGCATTTATAAAAAGGTTATGCTGTATTATCAATGATCTAGATTTTCTTTTATATTCTAGCTCGTATATTATGCACCCACAAGACAGACTAAAACTGCATATTTCTGCTTTCTAAACACATCGAAAACTATTGATATTTAAGAAACTTAATGAAAAATAATATTTAGCTTAATTATTGTCTGACTGAAACAGAACCTATACGTCAAAGAAAAATCATGTTAGGATCTATCAGAAAGGACAATAAATATATTTCATACAATGTAAAAAACAAGCTGTTGTTTGCATTTTTTTAAATTACTGATTTCTTAAAAGTAATTAATTAAGTCAGGGTTTGACGCACATGTTTCCCGTCTATGATTGCACATGTAATTATATGAAAAATGTTAATAAATATAAAAAAATATTGATACTAAAATACGTCAATACAGTGTTCTAAGGTATATCAACCAGTGGTATCAACAGGAGACTTTTACCTAAAGCAGGAAGGTTCAAAATGTTCTGAACATAACCTCTCTCTCGGGGTTGGCGTCCAATCCTTCCTCATCGACACAATGCACTTTTTTGAGAAAATCCTCGTCTTTTTAGAGGAAAGCGAAAAAATAAAGGTTAACTATAAAATTAAATGTCGCTTTTGTAGTATATTCTAAGAAAAACGCAAGCAGTATTTCAAAGTCGTATCATTGGTGCATAGCTATGAAAGTAATTCATCATTTTTTTAACCTTTTAGTGCAGATGTACGCAGCACATGAAACAGGCATGCCAATGAATGCTCTCACGCAGAATGCGTAACAGAATGCGTAATGCGTCCTAATAACGTCAGAAACAGTACCTATATCACGTCGATAACACATGCACAAGAGTATGTTTTGCCAACAACTGTCATGGCGAAGCCGACTTCACTTTGCCGTATCCATAGAGTATATATGTGAGTCATCTATATCTTATATATCATTGAGAAACACCTGTCCATCTGGCTCTAATTGAAGGTTTGAAATTTTGAAAAACATTATTTAAAATTTCGGGGTACTTTACATGAAGCCCCCGGACATTTTTAAAATCTTCTCAAAAACTGTTTCAAATTTTATCTTTAAATTTCTTGTAAGTATAGAGTAAAATACGCTTATAAAGGTGGCATAGGTGCGATTTTCACGGTTAACTCTGAATTTTCGAAAATTGCAAAAGTTTGAATTTTTCGGCCTCTTCCTACAACTATAAAATTGAAGATACAGATTTTTCCTTCAAATGAAATTGTTAACCATAAATAGTTCAATCATTAAGGCCCTGTAGACGTTTTTGAAAATTTTAGTAGTTTTCGTGCAATAGAGCGTGCAATATTTGCAATGTTAAAAAATAACATAAACACAATTTTCTTAAAAACGGCTCGAAATTTTTTCTTTAAATTTTTGGTAGGGGTTGTACCAAATACATCCTATACGATGACATAAATGCTATACTGCTTTATTCTTTTGTTTTTTCAAAAATTAAAAAAATACAAAAATGATTTTTTTGACTTGTCTCTCACGTTGGTAATATTTATATTAGAGACGATTTATTCATGTTATTGTACTTATGAGTAGATGTGCTTTAAATAATGTCATATAAAGGTCTCGAAAACTCAACAGTTTTCTGTAAAAATGAGCTCAAAATTCGTCATTATCAGAAATGCTCAAACGCAATTTTTTCAAAAATGGCTCCCAATTTTTTTCTTCAATTTTTTCCAATGGATAGTGCTAATTCTACTCTATAATATGCCATGAAGTTCATTTTGGTGTATTCTTTTGTTTTTTCATAAATTACACAAATGTAATTTGTTTGAAATATCTCTCACGCTGTTAATATGCACGCCTCCATCGTTTTGTATACATTATTACATTTGTGAGTAGAAATGCTTGAAATGACTCCAAATGAAGTTTTTCGAAAACTCAATAGATTCCTGTAAAAAAAAAACTTCAAATTGTGCATTTACAGTAATGCTTAATATCCATTTTCTTAAAAACGGCTTCAAATTTTTCAATGAAAATTTCTATTTTGGACGAGGTTTTACTTATCTTTAATTTTCTTGAAGTCATATTTCGGTTCTACTATTAAGAAACCTAAAAGTTGAGAGAATGTCAAGAAAATGTACTTTCGAAGTCGATAGATGGCAGCTGGCCAGGGAATGGAGCAAGATTTTAAAGCCAGACCACACCAAAAAATTAGAAAAAATCGCTAGGAGAAAGTCTCTGCGATTCTGTAGCACCTCTAGTTTCTTTATAGAGATGATCTTTGGTCTTCTCATCACAAAACAAACAACACATTTAGATAAAGTTTAAGTTACACAAAATGTTATTAAAAGATTCAAATTTGTGAATGAAAAAATCAAGAAAGTCTAATATGAAACAATAAATTGTAGATTAACTTATCAAAACACTCGCACTTATTGCAATAAAATAATTATTCCTCAAGAAAATTATGCAGGCTTTCACTCATATAAAGAATGTGGTCACCCACAGGACCGATGTTTTCATAAAAAATTGTTGCCACATATTCACGAAAGAGATTCCACTACTGAAAAACATCATTCCATATCGTTGTTTTCGTGACAAGTTTCACCTTAAAAAATTAGGGGAAAGCAAAAGAATTAGATTTTTCTGGTGGTCACACTATTATCGCCAGGGACTGTACTTATTAAAATTGAGGGTGAAGCTTAATATTCAGGTTATTGAGTAAAATATATTCTTTAGGAAAATAATATTTAGCTTTTACGGAATATCACAATGAAAAATGTAAGTGAATACTTTCTGAAAATCCAGGATCTTCATACTTGTAGTAATAATAAAGCAAAATAGGCTGTATTTGATTTATAAATAATGTATACGTACTACAGATTCGTGTTAGGAACAGGTGATATGTTGTCAATCAGTGTATTTATGTATTTTCTAATCGTGTCGTGTGGTTTTTGTTGCGTTTATTCCGCGTTTTGACAGGGGCGGCTCACCTTTTTGGCGACAGGAGCGTAACACATCCCCTAGTGGCCCCCACGTCACACCATGTCCACGCAACTCTCCAGACCGGCGCTCGCGCAAGATGGCCCTCCCTCCCAAAGCTTCTAAATCCCCGCCATCAGCCTCCTTACCTTCGTAGCCTCCTCCGATACTCCACCCGACCCGCCACCCTCCTCACCACTGCTACCATCCCCGCTAACCTTCACTTTCCCCGCCTCACTCACCTTCCCGCCGCCCTCGAGTCCCCCTCCCTCCCCACCACACTGAGAGTACAACCCTCCCTCCCAGCCACTACACCTCCTCGCCATCTCCTTTCTCCACCACCCTCGTCTCCACCAGATTCGCCTCCCCGCCGCCCTTGACTCCCTCGCCACCCTCTCTTCCGCACCACTTCCTCTTCCCCGCCGCCCCTCTCTTCCCCTCCTTTCGCGCATCCTCGCTGCCCTCGAATGCCCGTCGCCGTCGACTCGCCGCCATCCTTCCCTCTCGGTCAGCCTTGGCTCGCCGCCACCCTCGCCTCCCCCAACGCCCTCGCCTCCTCTACTACTCTTCCCTCCCCGCCACCCTCCCTTACCCGCCACCTTCGCCCCGTCCTCACCATCCCCCATTCTCTCCGCCCTCAGCACCCCATGATCCTCGCCTCCTATACCGCCCTCGTTTCCCCGCCATCCCACTACCGTCACGGTCACTGCCCCACAGCACTTACGCCACACCTACCCGCCTCCCACACCTCCCACACCCCCGTCGCGTCGCCGAATACACGCCCTTTCCCCGCTCACGCATCGGTAAGGGAGACCACAAATCCAATTAAAAGTTAACCGTGTCCGTTTCCATTGCACCTTGCAATACACCGTCATCATCTACACATTTTTGCTTCGATACATCTATGCATGTAAACTACGGCACATACAATATGGGTCGCTTTGTTTCATTTGGACATGCATATTGATGCTGAAGGGATAGAATTGGAGCTGAGGCAGTAGACGTGTCGAATGAGATCTAATAGGAAACTTGTAATATCCCTCAACCAACTGGGTGATTCGAAATCAAAATTCCATATTCAAAAGTAAAATTTGATTTAGCCACCGTGAACCAAGGGTAAAATTCTATTAATTTTCTTTAAGATATTTAACGGACAAAAAGGTAAAAATATAATTCCAGTTTTCTATGTTCAGTGGTGAAACAGTGAGCTCTTGCCTTTGAAGGACCACATATCCAACAATTTCTTGTGTGGACATTACCTGACTCAAGACATTCGTGCATACTAATAATTAGATGGCGGAGTGTAATGAAATGTCATTTTTTCTTATCACTTTAGAACAATTCCCTTTAGTATAGAAATTAATTTGATGTTATCACAAAAGGAAATGTCCCATTTTTGTCTTTTTTGCATTTTCTGAAACCTCTCTCAACATTGTTGTGGTCAGAGATTCTTCCATTTGATTTTTTCTGCGACGCGACGTCCTGGTTGTTTTTTGAAAATGCTGACTTTTGTCTATTGTTCAAGGTCTGTTTTGCAAACGTTGTTTAGGTTTCACTACACAAACATCATCGTTATCGTCAACACTCGTCATTTTTCTGTTCGAATGTAGTATTTTACTGATGTTTACAAGCTCATGCGCGAGCAGACAGCAGAACAAAACAAAACAGCCGAGACTAACCTCACCACTGGTCGAGTGGCATAGCCCCTTATGTGTCAAACTACAGCTGGTGTTTGAAAGTGTATCTTCAACAGTCTGTAACGAGCGAAGGGGATATGCCACATGCCCAAATCGTTCAGCATAACACCGATAGTTACAGTTCCCGTTGATGCTGCTAACTCGAAAATGCAGGTTGTGTGTCACAGCCCCTTATCACTCTCCGGCACTCAATTGTTTTGAAATTCAGCATAAATGCAAAAACTTTAGAAGAAAATATTAATTATTCTAAACAACACCCATATGAAAATCACATTGACAGGAATGCGTCCCTTTAAAATGATAAATTGTCTTGAAACACTTGGATATAAATGTTATTAAGCGGATTTAACTCAAATACTAATTTTAAATGCGTCATTGAACAGTTAATGTGTGTTTAAAATTAAATACTCTTTGACAGTGCATTTGACATTTGACAATAGCAAACACAGAACTCTTGGACATTACTCAAATAATTACAAGTTATGATATTACCTTTCCTCCCATCAAAAACTCAGGCCAGTACAGGCTGGCGACCACCTGTTGAAATCCGCAATTGGTCCTCTCTCCAACTTGGACGTAATTTGAATATACAATTAGAAGGACTCTTGGATGAAAGTTACGCGGAGCTGTGATGCATCTAGTATAAACACTTGAGAGAATGATTATGAGCGATTTTAACAGATTGATAATCATTTTTATTTCGGGGAAGCTGAAATATTGTTAACCCGAATTGTAAAATGTTTGAAAATATTAATATAAAACAATTGCTGGCGTAACGGGAGTAAAAACTGCACGCGAATAAAGTTAACGTCTTGCGTTCGAGCGGCCCTGTGGTTGAGAGGTCACGAGTTCGATTCCAACCTGGTGCCGGAAATTTGTTTCATATGTTAACACCAGCGCGATTATAGCGCTTGCTGGGATCGAGTTCGTGGGTCGACTGTCCTGATCGGTAGTTTCCGCGATGTATGTACCTCCACACGTCTCTCGAAGCAGCACACTATACAATGGGCAAATCCGAGTATTTCACATAGAGTATTTCCATAGGAAGTCACATTTCTTAGTTTCATAAATAGTATAGTGTAAAACTCCTTAAAACAAAACTTATATAGTGGGTGTATATATGCCCATTATTATACAAATAGTTGTTATATTTTTAATAAAAAATATGGGTTTTCACAGTAAAATATAAAAATGATCATATACAATTAATAATATTATTTGTATTGCTTTAATTTCTATACCTCCCCATATATTTTAAACGGAAGTAATAATTTTTTGAATTTGGCGTTTTTTTGATGTTTTGGTGGTTTTCGCAGCGCTTTAGATTGAGAAATGATTAATACCACCTAGCAACACTGGTCTTCACCTTCCCAACTTCCCTGATGCATTTGCGTCACAGCAAAATTCAGTTAAATTAGAATCGGTTTATTCTGGCGAGTTTAGCGTGTCACGTAGTTTCATTGCCTTTATGCAGAAAGAGTGAATGAAGAAAATGTGAATTTTAGGCAGTTTTTGCATTAGCACTACTGTGCATGTAATTGTGAAGTATATTTTAACCGGAATTGAAGTGTACTCCGTGGGGTGCGGACGTGTTTCACATGTCACGTAAAATTTAATTGCCTTTGTGCAAATTGAATTCTTATTTAAGACAGTTTCAGCATCACCCCTACTGTACACGTTATCTTGAAGTGTATTTTAGTAGTGTGGTAATCGCCAAGTACAGAAATTGTAATGAACATTGTAGTTTTGTGCCTGTGTACCGAGGTATGAACAGACATTTTCGCCCCGCGCCAATTCCAGTGTCCGTTGAACGAAATTGTGCCTGGAGCCTGACCAGAACATGTTTGCGTGCGTACTTAAATGCATACTAGTTAAATCTCCGTCCCCTCTGAACGGGCAAACTCTATCAATCTGCATTGTGCCAGCACTGCAAGCTACATCGTTTACTTAAAGTGTATGTGTGTCCCTCTTACAGACGTTGGTGCATTTGATGTGAATAAATGTCCTTTTGTTCTAATCGATTTATGCCTGTGAACATTGTACGAAGGATTCCGCATATCGAGTCCCATTCAAATTACCCTACTGAGTTCTCTTATGGTTTCGGCTTGTGTATGTAATACCACCTCATCATAAAGTTCACTCTTTATTTATCCACGCACTACGCTAAACGAAATTCCCACCTCGTATGTGTCAAAGAATGGTAATAAATTGGTGCTGGTTCCATTTTCGGCGAAATTTCGAATGTATTTTCGAAAATTGCAAAAAATTAACATTGCAAAAGTACAATATTGAAGAGAGGTATATTTCTCATAAATCTAAACACAGGTATTTAAAAGAGCTCAAGTTCAGTTTTTTTAAAACAAGTTTTCACGTAATTTCTGCTTGAAATTAATGCAATGTATAAAAAACATTTTCTCCAAAACAGCTTCGCACTTGTTCTTTAATTTTTGTTCCAAGGACATTACATAGTTCTTCGCATTATTTCTGACCTTTGCAATTTTCGAAAATTCAGACAGTTGAACAAAAGAAAACCTGCACAATTTTAAACGTTCTTTCTTCTATGAACTACAACTCTATATTTTAGCAAACACTGTGCAACTGTCTGAATTTTTAAATTTACAAAGGTCAGAAATAATGCGAAGGAGTAATGTTGTAGCACCACTAGTTTGTAGGTAAATAAATATACCGAAACTACTTATCATTCTCTCTCCGTATGACAAAACACATCGGTTTCCCCACTCGTCGATCGTGTAGAGGTCGGAAAAGATGCCCTAAAACCTGGTTTTCGGAGCCCCCAAATATAAGTTCTGTTTGTTAGGTCGTAATGTATAAAAATGGGACTATTCTGCACCATCCTGGATGCGGCGGGGTTAAACATGAAATTGAAAGGTATGACCATTTCAGTCCCGGAAAATATTTTTTGAATGCGGGAAACACTTTTGCGGATGCAAGTCGTTTTATAATATTAAACCGTTTCAAATAATATGGGAAAATATGTGCTTTCAGAGCATTACTAATAATGATTTTCTTTACGGCAGAGTTGTAAATACTATGCATTGGCATGCGTTCCTTCTCATAAGTCACAAAGTGTGGTCAACATCTAAAACAAATAAGGACGATTTAAACGTCGACGATGTAATTATTTAGTTGTTTAACGAAGGTTTGTGAGGTTTTAATATGAAAATATATATTTTCGATAATTAGTTCATTGTTCTTGTATATCATTTTATTTTGATTTTCAAATAGTGTCTGACTTTTCATATGTGCGACACAGTTCTTACGGACATATTACATACACACAATCGCTCTATACCCGAGATCAGCGGTAATCGACGCCTGGTAATACAATAGAGGCGAGTGATTCTGAGAGAATATCGCGATCCAAAAAAATGTTCTCCCATGTCAGTTACTTACAGACATGCTGCGGTTTGTGTCGTCCCTTGGTCCCTCTTTTACAGAAGCGCAGTGAAGCTCGCTCTCACTGATTGAAACATTTATTGCGTTTCGAAATAAAAGCTTCCCAGAACGCAAACATATACATTTTATTCAGTCAGACGTACAAAGGACCAAATGCCGGGTAATCCCATGGTTCGTCCTTGGCTTTAACGTGCGGATGAAATCCCAATATTGCAGTCTCATGGAACGGGTGAAACGTTACGTGAACAAAAAAGTGAATACTCCTGGGTGTAGATCTCGATTCTCAATCATTATTTTCGTCAAATTTCCATGGAACTCATAGCGAATGCTCAAAGGGTCTCTAGTTTGATTCTGAACACTATGTATAGTTTCATTCTTGCCACGCCACATCTATTTTTACTCTGTTCATTGACTTTAATAATTCACCGTTATATAAATGTAGTGATAAGTTGCAACCTGTGTTCTTCCCTCTCCGCGGTCCTCATCATCAGTTACCCAGACTAAGAACCTGGAGCCTCTTTATTTTTCGCCAACATTCCAGGAACCGGCAACCTTTTACTCATGCGACGACTGAACTGATTGTGTGTTTTTTGTTCTTTTTTACAAAGAAAACCTCTTCGTCAAGTTTTTTGCTGTTAATGCTTCAACCATAGAGAATATATTCATAAATTATTGCTAATAGAATTATGATAATAAGGTGGCTTAGAGCATCAGTTGATGTCACTGCAGTGACCGGGAGGCCTTGTCAGCTAGGTCGAATTCAGCTACTGCCTGAAGGAGAATCCTAGCGACCGGCTGCTCTGACAGGGCTCGATTAGGTTTTCGTCCAGTTTTCCTAATCCTTTCAGCTAATGCTGAGATGGCCCCTTGTTTTGCTTCTGGACATAAATGTAACGTCATTATCTGTGCACTTCTTTTAGAATTCAGTGGAAATATAGTTATTCAAATTATCGTTTCCATGTCGTTGCAGGAAGTAATCTTCCTTGACGAAGGACATGATAGATATGATCACAAATTAATTGCTTATTTACCCTTGAAAATATATTTTATTACATTGGAGCGATTATAATTTTTTTCTGTATTCAAAATTCAAGTAGTATATGGCTTAGGGCAGGGATCACAGAATTTTTGAAAACGAAACAGAATTCACTTCTCCCCATAGCACGTCACACACAGTTTTGAACTGTTTTTGACGTTAAATAAATTAATAAATAAATGAAATCAGTCGTGCATGCAACCCGCAGCACATCAGTACATGTCGGGAGACCAGTCAGGAGCATAGAGCTTGTCCAAGCTGGGGCACTGCCACGGTAGTGAGATATACCTGGTTGGGAATATCCCAGCAAGCCGACGGTACGTTGGAGCCGGATCTCGCCAGCCAGGAAGATCATCGCTACCTCCCGCGATAAAACAGACTCTACGGGACTTATCAGCTAACGCGCTCGGAATCATCAATCAATCAATCAATCAATGACAATAATTGAGCACACCCACTGATAAAGCCATCCTCACGTTGACATGTCCCTCATCTATTTAATACATTCGTTCTCATGTATCCGCGTCTAAATATTTTAGAAGAGCCTTCGTGCCAGGGCGTGCGCAGCACGTACGCCGATCAATTGCACAGCGAAGCCTCCCCAGTCCCAGTCGATGCTCGACGAACGCATTGAGGCACGCTCTGCATTTATTCCGCCGCCGCGTGTGCTTCACGGGCCGCACTGCCGCTGTCCCCGCGGGGCGGCCTCGCTGCCGGGCGGGCGCGGCGTCGTTCCCGCGACTCCGCGCCGCGCGCCACCGCGTCGGGACATCGACACAACCATCGCAACCAGAGGAGCGGTCGCCCCGCCGACCTCATCCCACAGCCCCGCCCCTCCGTCCTCGCCCGCCGCCGCCGCCGCCGCCGCCGCCGCCCAGAGGAAAGAGAGGTGCGCAAATCCAATTAAAAGTTGCGCGGTAAACTGATCTGGGGGCTGTGGCGGGCGCGTCCCACCCTCCCACCCTCCCACCCTCCCTCCCTCGCCACGGCGTGCGCGCATACGACTACCGGTGCCGCCACCGTTGCCGCCGCTGGCCGCCCTCGGCGCGTGCGGGCGAGCGTAGGGGCATGAAAGTGGAGCGTGCGAGTATGCACGGGAGACGTGGAGAGGGCGACTGGATGGCACGTCCGTCTCAATATTTTCAAGTACCGTATTTTATCGTGTATAAGCAGCCCCTTTTTTCCAAAATTTTGATCCTGCTTATGGAAGGTGAGGTTGAACTATTAGCCACATTCGAGGTTTGTGATACTGAAAGTGATAAAGAGGAATTGGAAGGAGTTATAACTATTTCTGATACACAATACAGCGATAAGAACATGAGTAATTACTATGAGTCATGAATTTTGTAACTTCAACCTCATTTCATGAATAAAATATTTTTCCTAAATTTGACACTCAAAAAATTAGGGGGTGCTTATACTCGATAAAATATGGTACTTTCAGGAATGTTATTCTGTCTTTTTTTACTATTAGCGTAAACGATATACGAACCAGACTACATACGAGCTAGACGAGACACCCATCTGCCTCCCAATTCCTCCGCTCTCGACGCGTGTTCGCGAGGGTGGGGAGTGGTAGTGGAACGTGCAAGTATGCACGGGAGTCGCTGGAGAGGGAGATAGGAAGGATCCCTTCCAATGTTTTCACGTACTTCCAGAAGTTTTATTTTAACATCTTTATTTAACGATTAGTGCAAACGGTATACGAGCAAGACTATAAACCCATCAGTCATTCGCGCTTCCACCGCCCTCGGCGCGAGCGTAGGCAGGAACAACCTTGGTAAGTATTAAAGTAGAGCGTTCGAGTATTCACAGGACTTGCTGGAGAGGGAAAGAGGATGACACGTCCCCCACAATATTTTCACGTACTTCCAGAAGTTTTATTTTAACATCTTTATTTAACGATTAGTGTAAACGGTATACGAGCAAGACTATAAACCCATCAGTCATTCGCGCTTCCACCGCCCTCAGCGCGAGCGTAGGCAGGAGCAAGCTTGGTAAATATTAAAGTAGAGCGTTCGAGTATTCACAGGACTCGCTGGAGAGGGAGAGAGGATGACACGTCCCTCACAATATTTTCACGTACTTCCAGAAGTTTTTCTCGTGTCTTTTTTTTTTCACAAATATCGTAAACGAGCTAGAATGCGAGCCAGAACGAATACCCACCAGTCACCAACGCTTCTTCCGCCCTCAGCGCGTGCGCTCAAGCGAAGGGCGAAGGAAGTTCGGGGTATGAAGAGCGTGAGAAAGGGACTGGGTGACACCACCTGGAGAGGGGAACAAGGTGACACCCCCCTCAAATAATTTGAAGTTCTTCCAGAAGTTTTCTTCTCATGTCTTTTTTACTATTAGCGTAAATTATATACGATCTAGACTGTAACAGTAAAATCCGTATAAAATTATATAGTTTTTAAATTTTTAAATTTTAAATTCACATACTTAAATTAAAAATTACATGCTTTATATACATATATTTAAAAATTGCATACTTTCTAAATTTGTAATTTTATTTGGGTTTCAAAATTTTATTTCTTTTCCTCCGAAATGCACATTCATGCTTTGGCACAAGGGGAATGAGGGCCAGACTAGGTACCCATCAATCGCCCTCGGCGTTAGCGGAGAGCGAAGAAAGCGTAGGGAATTACGGAGCGTGGGGTATGCACGGGAGTCGCTGGAGACGGAGACATGGTAACACGTTCCTCCCAATGTTTTCAAGTATTTCCGGAAGTCTTTTATTAATGAGTAGCTGACCTGGCGAACTCTGTTCCGCCTTAACAGCCGGTCCCATCTTTTTCTCGCGTCGCACTCACTATGAGAAACTGTACTATCCTTGTTGCACTGCGTACGTGCAAAAACGTGCGTTCTCACACAGGAACGCTGTCGAACGGGATAAACAGTATCCTATGCCCTTCTCCTGGCTCTAAGCTTCCTGCTCACCAAATCGGTACAGCCGTTCTTGAGTTATAAATAGTGTAACTAACACGACTTTCTTTTATATATATCGATTTCGTTTTACTATTATCGTAAATGATGTTCGAGTTGGACGATATAGCCGGGTTCCGGACACTCGTACGATGGCGATGCAATTAGGAATGGAGCTTTGGTTTCCTTCGAAGATTGGAAACGCACGCCACAGAAAGGATTGAATAATGCTATAACCTGCCTTTTATCAACCTAGACGAGTTAGAAATCACGCTTATTACTGCCAGTGATAGTTGCAGTCCAAACAGGATTACAAAATTTTTAGAATGTGATAAACTCACAGGTTAAGATAATTCAGTATTGCAAATAATAATAATAATAATAATAATAATAATAATAATAATAATAATAATAATAATAATAATAATAATAATAATAATAATAATAATAATAATAATAATGTCTTTATTACTGGTGAGGCTCAGGCCGTAAGGCCTGCTCTTCCGCCTAACCACTTAAATATTTACATTTACATAATTACAATTGAGGCGTTTGGGCGGAAATAGTGATAACTGACATTTCACGTTACTTACGAAATTGCAACGATCGTATTAGTGGAAGTGTGCTACACATAACTAATGAAACATAAATTGTGAATGTATTTTCATAGTCAATTTTCCGGATTCTAAAACTAACATGACATAAAGGGACCCCATGTTTTTATTTACAAGAGAGCCGTGGTAAGTCAATAGTTTTACTTTCGTAAAATGTCAATATACTATGTCAGTAGTCAGTATACTATGTGTGACTTGTTTTCGTGTTGAATACATTCTAAGTTTATTGTCTGAACATATTATTGAATTTACATATAGGTAGAATATAACTTGACATTTTTAGTCTAGCCCGTGCAATGTGATAACTCCAGTAAATCAATTAAACATATTATGGCTTAAACTACAATTCTACGGGTATATTAGAATTTAAACCTGTTTCTTTTATGTCATCCCCAATTTTAACCTGTCAAAGACGCCCAGGCTAGAATGACGGAGAAGTTCGACGCGAAGGGTGGGTGCTTGACGTGGGATTGTGATGCAAGGATGGATCCAGAATTTCAGAGGAGGGCAATATAGTTCGGACTCCTTTAACTATTTTTAAGTACTAAAACAATTAAACTGATAGCTTGAAAATTAGAAAAAAGAGGTAGATTCGTATTGGGAATTTAGCTAGGTCGAATTCAGACGCTGTCTGGAGGAGAATTCTAGCGGCCGGCTGCTCTGAACGGTATTTTTCCTTGGTTTCTCCGATCAACACCAGGTGAATGCTGGAGCAGTACCCTACCAAACGGGCCACGGACAGCGTGCGATCTTTCCTTCTTCTTCTTCTTCTTCTTCCTTGTCCTATCCTCTCCCCTTACACACACACTTACACTAATATGCACTACACTACCACATATTCCGGGAGACCTGTCGGGAGCTTAGAGCTTGTCCCGGCTGGGGCGGTGCCCTACTGGTGGGAGAGTCCCGGCTAGGGGGAAACCCCACTAGCCGACGGTAGGTCGGCGCCGAATCTAGCCATCCAGCAGGGGAAGATCAGCGCCATCTCCTGAGGAAAAAAACATGCACTACACTTACGAGACTAATGACCAACTCAGTTGACACGCCCGGAAACGCGAAAAATCAGCCAATCAATCAATCGTATTGGAAATACACTGATGTGATCAATCTGTGGAAAATTGTTGGAATAAATTGAGTGAAGTTACAAAGAATTGTTAGGTGGCGGGTGATATTGCTTGCATGCTACCCTAGATTCGCTACTTGTTTGGTGCGAGTGATAGGTGTGAGAGCCTCGAGAAGAGGCCTAGAATGAGACCGCGGAGAGGGAAAATTGCCCGGGAGCTTATACCAGATGCGTGACGTGAAAGGTGTGGTGCGGGAAGGAGGCGCATGGCCGTGGAAAGAAATCATGGCCTGAA
>BLKR01017031.1:0-16568 GCA_011170035.1 Teleogryllus occipitalis
GCTTATCAGCCCCCTATGTTTTTCCCTCAAATATATCATACAAAATTATCATAATATAAATAAGGGATGGGTTAGCCTGATTTAACTGAAGCTTTCGAGTAATTCGTAATTCCTCTGGGTACACTACCAACGCATCGCAGGGTAAAGCGGTTGATAGGACTGCCATCTCATAGCCTACCGTCCTGATACTCTCCGTACTCATCCCCAGAAGTAGAGTTGTCTCATCCGTCTCGGGGAACTGCAGATATCTGTGTCGTTGAGGTCTTTTCTCCTGTTACCCCGGGCATGGGTTGTAATATATTGGGCCGTTTCCAGGAAAGTATTCGGGACGCTACAATTAGGCAGCAACACTTCACACTGACATTCTGTAATGGAAAATAAATGACTTAATGATAACAATTGGACCAAAAGTACGCAATTTTTTTCAAAAAAGGGTTTGTTCCATTTATATTTTATTATTTGTGGCACCACTATCCGTATTAATTTTGCCAATGCCATCAAGTTTTCAGAAAAAAAAATACAAATTCTAATTACTCATAACTTTTATTTCATTAATGTGAATTAGGTGAAATTCCAAAACGAACACAAATTACTTGAATATGTAAAAATTTTTGTTATTATTTTTACAATCAATTGAATTTTCATCTATCCAGACCAGTTGCCGGCACATATTTAGTCGTCGATTTCTTGATCATTATTGACCTTTAAAATGGTGTCACCCTGTCCTGGGGGTTGATATCGATCCGGTTAGGAACCCACAGTTTAAAAGTCAATTCTTTCCCAGCAGCAGCGCCAAGCGGGAGGCGGTAAGATGCGGCAAGCGCAACTCTTTAACTTCACTTATTTGGGTATCTCGTCTACAGTTGTCTCCGTAGACGTCACGGATAGCAACAACAATATAGTCTAATGGTGCTTAAATTATGGTTTTATTTTGATCTAAGTTTGTTTGCCAACCGCACTCCTTTATTCTGCAAAGTGAAAATATCAATAAATGATAATTTTTACTGTAATAAATACCGTAAATTACTCATTACCAAATAGCAATTAATAATAAGTTTTTTTCATGTAACATACATCATATGTATCTTACGTTTACATCATAATTCTTGTAACATAACATCAACCATAAGTATTTACTGTATTTTTTCCATTCAGCGCACTGAGATGAGAAAGTGAAATTTTAAATGCCTCTTCTTTGCCAAACTTGCTCCTATGGAATTCGTCTCACTGATGTTGCTTCTAATCGTAAACTGTGAGAGTTATTACATTTAATTTTGATTTTTCAACCATTTAATGCTTAAAATAATTAATGATCTTTCTCCAATGATCTTTATACGTCGCTCAAAAATGTGTAATATATCAGGTATTATATAGAACTCAATTAAGGTTTCAGAGGTGCAAAGCTTACGAGTGCAGAGAAATTTGAATTATTATATTTATTATATTGAGTGATTATATTTTGAATTATATTATAATTTGAATTATTAAATTTATTATATTTTATGATTATATTTTGAATGCCATCCGCTAAAGGTCTATTGAAATGTTTAAAATGAAACGCACATATTAGACAGTAGTTCACTTCGTTCAGCTTATAACTCGTAACTCATAAAGAAGTATGAGAATACAACTCATCTGCCTTGTTCTTATGTACAACGTCTCAGATCGGCGTCATAGTAAGATGGCATCACGCACAGTTTGTTGGCTTCAGTGCTACCTTAGCGTCCAGCGCAGGCTTTGCCAAACTATTGTTCGAATAATATTTGTCTACTTGACAGCTAAGGGGTGACTGGGGAGAGGGGGTTCCGTTATCAATCAAAGACTGCAAATTCTGCGTACGTCACTGCAGAATTGTCGATACTCATTAAAAAAAATGAAATTTTACAACGCGAAGTGAGAAGCGCCATTACATGTTTGGTTATGTGTTGTGCGGTACTGTGTTGTCTATTTTTGTATGCTCTTATCGCGATTTGATTCTCGCTACTTATGTGATCTTATGCAAGAACATCGTGTCTGCCACCCGAATACGAGGCAACATCGTTCTACTCCCACCCCAGCTGTCAAGTAGACAAATATTATTTGGACAATATGTTCTACGTATCTGTGGATCTTAATTCTTGCTGTCAATGCGCCTTGTGTGTGGGGGGAATCAGGCGAAGAAGTACAGCACGAAAGCACACCTCTTGCCTCGGTGGCGGCAGCGGCAGAGGAGACAGAGGAGCAGAGCGTCCTACCACCAGTGAGCAGCTGCGCAGAAACCACCCCCGCGGCGCAGATCCTCAGGCGCAGCAGCCGCACCAGCCCCGACACCAGCGACGCGCGCGACCAGCCGGCGCCACAGGCCGAGGCGCAGACGCAGGCGCAGGCGCAGGCACAACCGCAGCAGGTGAGCGCGCGTTGTCGCCACGAGACCTTTTCAGTAGAAATGCATTGGGATATACGGGGGGGATCACGATGGCGTAGGTTGTCGTGGTCTCTGTTGGAGTATTGTAGACGACCACCCGGACCCTGAGTCTCGCGGCGCCTCTCACGTCGTTAGCTTGAAGCTGCAGGTCGTGAGAATACAATGGTAAAGCTCTTCCTCCTCCTCCTCCATTCAGTAGAAATGCATTGGGACGACGGATTATCCGAACGCATTCCACGGATGGGGGAATCACGATGGCGTAGGTTGTCGGGTGGTTTGTGGTGGAGTGTCGAAGACAACCACCCGGACCCTGAGTGTCGTGGCGCCTCTCATGTCGTTAGGTTGAAGCTGCAGGCCGTGAGAAGGCAATAATAAGCTCCTACTCCTCCATTCAGTAGAAATACGTTGGGATGTCGATTATCCGAACGTATTCTCCGGAAGGGGGGATCACGATGGCGTAGGTTTCGTGGTCTCTGGTGTAGGGTCGTAGACGACCAACCGGAGTCTTGAATCTCGCGGCGCTGCTCACGTCGTTAGGTTGAAGCGGCAGGCCGTGAGAAGGCAATGATAAGCTCCTCCTCCTCCATTCAGTAGAAATGCATTGGGACGACGGATTATCCGAGTGTATTCCCTGAGGGGGGATTACGATGGCGTAGGTTATCTGTAGGGAGGTTTCTGGTGGACTGTCGAAGACCACCACCCGGACCCTGAGTCTCGCGGCGCCGCTCACGTCGTTAGCTTTAAACCGCAGGCTGTGAGAAGGCAATGAGAAGCTCCTCCTCCATTCAGTAGAAATGCGTTGGGATGTCGATTATCCGAACGTATTCCCCGTAGGGGGGGATCACGATGGCGTAGGTTGTCGTGGTTTGTGGTGGAGTGTCGAAGACAACCACCCGGACCCTGAGTGTCGTGGCGCTTCTCACGTCGTTAGGTTGAAGCTGCAGGCCGTGAGAAGGCAATGATAAGCTCCTCCTCCTCCATTCAGTAGAAATGCATTGGGACGACGGATTATCCAAACGTATTCCCCGCAGGGGGAATCACGATGGCGTAGCTTATCTGTAGGGAGGTTTCCGGTGGAGTGTCGAAGACAACCACCCGGACCCTGAGTCTCGCGGCGCCTCTCACGTCGTTAGGTTGAAGCTGCAGGCCGTGAGAAGGCAATGATAAGCTCCTACTCCATTCAGTAGAAATACGTTGGGATGTCGATTATCCGAACGTATTCCCCGTAGGGGGGGATCACGATGGCGTAGGTTTCGTGGTCTCTGGTGGAGGGTCGTAGACGACCAACCGAAGTCTTGAGTCTCGCGGCGCTGCTCACGTCGTTAGGTTGAAGCAGCAGGCCGTGAGAAGGCAATGATAAGCTCCTCCTCCATTCAGTAGAAATGATTGGGACGTCGATTATCCGAACGTATTCCCCGTAGGGGGGGATCACGATGGCGTAGGTTGTCGTGGTCTCTGGCAGAGTATCGTAGACGACCACCCGGACCCTGAGTCTCGCAGCGCCTCTCACGTCGTTAGCTTCAAGCTGCAGGTCGTGAGAAGGCAATGATAAGCTCCTCCCCCACCATTCAGTAGAAATGCATTGGAACGACGATTATCCGAACGCATTCCACGGATGGGGGAATCACGATGGCGTAGGTTGTCGGGTGGTTTGTGGTGGAGTGTTGAAGACAACCACCCAGCCCCTGAGTCTCGCGACGCCGCTCACGTCGTTAGCTTGAAGCTGCAGGCCGTGGGAACGCGTACGTAGTCAACGCGCCCGAAAACATGTAATCATGACAATGCCACGGACAGAGACGCACCCAGGAATTTTTTCTCGTAGGGTGAGAATTTCATGTAGTGTCTAGCCGACCCGAAACTTTCTTACAAAGAATTTTTCATTTATGTTGAAGTAGCTATTTTGAAAACTATTTATTTTGAAATGTTCGTTTGTTTGCCCTCCTCCCTCCCCAAATTCAACATTTTGTTGTAACGGTCTCAAATAATTGAAATAATTATATTAACAGGGATCAATATCCTCACATTTCAAACGATGATTTCTATTATTAATGCACATCATTCATTTCAATCTAAAAATGTTTAATGATAAGCTTTCATTTGATTCAATTTTTAATCCAAAAACAGAACCAAATAAATGGGGTTCGAGTAATTTATGTTTTACTCTATGACAAGTTAAAGCAAAGTGGAGGTCGGATCCCACATACTTGTCGCAACACAACCAAGAAATATTTTAATCGCTTTGTTGACTGTCATTTCAATATTGCGCAGATATGGCAACCATCCAACACGGAGAACGTCGCCCAGCCCTCAGCCGGAAGCACCTACCCGGAAGACTGTGCCTCTGTAAGCTGACATTTTGTTGTTTGTTTCCGGGGCGTATTGAGCCATCGGCTCTCGGAAACTGGCAGCGCGATGGTTCCTGCACTGTCACGGTTCTTGCTTCACCTCCCTGAAAGGATGTTAAAAATGCTCTCCGTCTACTACAAACATTGAAGACACATCGTTTGCTGAATGAAATAGTGGAAAAACTTTAAAAAGTACGAATTTTGAGTTATTGCACTCTCCAGAATTGCGTATTGGTCTACCTTCCAGAAGCATCAGCAATATATCTTACTGAACATTAAAAAAACTAGATGTCATGATTATCAATGATTAACAGTTTTATTCTGATTCCGGTACCTGGAGAATGCAACGGAGGAAGGGAGGTAAAGGTGGACCTCGAACTAAGTTGCAAAATAATTTAAGTAAAAAGAATTTAGATTTTTAAGTAAAAAGAAAATAGTATAAGAATTAATATTACATGTATCTTGTAATAGAGTATTATAATTTTCTTCAAGATTGTGTTTAAAAACATCTCCAGTTTTTAAGGTATGGCAAGAGGATTTAATATTTTGAATATGTTCCATACTTGCTGTCCTTTACGCGGAGTCATCGTTAGCTACGCATTTAAAAAAATCGAATGCGCAATTGTTCTCTGCATTACCAGATAGGTAAAATATGACTTCGGTACGTAATTATAAGATAACGATTGAGTTTGCAGGGCATAGTGACGGTTTCTGTTTGTTTTGTAAATTGAAAATAGTTGAAAGCGGAAACTGTTACTTAGTTTAAAACATTCAAATAAAAGTTCTAACAAATGTTACGAATAAACATGTTAAGAATTTCTCAACATTCCTTTCTTTTGTTTGCCAAGTTAGTGTTGAGAGCACGTGGGAGAGTGCATAGAATGCGGCAGCTCCGCTCCTCTCTGCACCCAAATGACAATTATATTCTAATTTTATTCTTACTATAGTTTTGAATACTATGTATAATTGGCATGTATGTGTGAAGAAGTCCCCTCTCCGATGCGCGATTAGAAGTGTTTTTTATTATATATATATATTGTGCTCAAGGACAGCGACCCGCCCACGTACACTTAGTTTCTTACCAGAGGGACTTTTACTCCAAAGTCCCCAATGGTCGGCTGGTCGACCGATAGAATAACTGTAACTTGGTGTTGAAGAGTCATAACTCCATTTTCAGCCATTATCATGCTTTTATATCAAATAATTGTAAGAAAGAAAAATCTATTTGAATGTGTAGAGTAACTACCAACTTTATTTGCGTCTATTTAAGTTTGTAAAAAGAATTCCATTATTACTAGTAAGGGAACAGTTAGTTTCTATTTCCTTCTGTAAAGGACGGACATTTCTAGTTACTAAATTTGACCTCTAATGTACAGATATTACCTGTTACCCCAGAAGAGTCCCTTCGATTGAACTAAACCGTACTCACTAGTATCCCCTGAGTCGAGGGTCCATAATCTAGGGGACCAATTGAGAGGGAAGAGTGAAGTGAAAATGTTTAATAAAAAACTTGTGCGGCTTGCTAGTTCACTCGAATTTATCATGAGAAATTTCACTCTCCCATGGTGTGCACCTGAACAATGGCTTTTATCCTCACCCCCGTGGATGAACACGTACATCATTGCGCTGGCATCCGGATACGCCGGACCGTGATACCGAAACAAGAAAATAGCGATGCGCACATCCAACCGAAATCCGAGCGAGACCAAGGTGGAAAGATACGAGTGGGCTACTCCGGCGCAATTTGTACTCGTCCTGCGCAGCACCAGTTTGCGTCACGAAGCACGTGTCCACAACATGTGCATTTCGTTTGAAAAGCCAGACCAGTTGCAGGCAGCCATGTTGCGTGGAGAGCAAGAAGTGTTGAAAAACATTTTGAAAGTGGAAAATAGTGACAGTACTTAGCGAAAAGTAACACGTTGACAGGTAATTGAAATAAAAGTTGTAATATACGAAAAAATACTTAATCTATGTTTTAATGACCTGTAACAAGGTGATGATTGTTTTGGTAAGTGGCTGCACCTAAAAATACCGCAAATATTGTGACGCAAACTGGTGACTGAAGCTCATTAGTTGAAGTCGGATACGATGCGCAAGAGCCTTCTCTCCCTCCCCCCCCGCCCCCGCGAGTGAGACCGTATCGCCAATTCGAGGCTACCAACTCTATAGGTTGGTGCCGGAACTCTACGAGTCTCAATACCTATGTGTCGGGCACTGCCATTGCGAAGCCAAGAGTTTAACTGAGCCCCCCCGGGCTGACACACCCCATTTCACTGCGCTCTGCCTTTGCTACGGTCCGATTAAAAGAAGTTGCTGATTGACGCTTTTGAATGGAAGGGAGCAGCGTTCACTGGTTGCGTACCACAGCGCACGTGTTCCCGGGGCACTAAAATAAACACTTGAAACAAATACTTATAAAAGTAACCAAATCATATACTTACATTGTATGAAGCAACACCTTCAGAAGCATAGCTGCCAATCACCAATTTCTTTTACTCGGACCATAACTATGTAACACCTGAAATTTGAGCACCCGTGCGGGAGATTCTAATTCCCCATCTGACCTTTTCTATGTAGGACCACAACTCTAGGCCCTGACCCCAACCCCGCGCTCGGGAGAGAGATTTTTCTTTCTTCCTGGGGCTTTTCCAGCTTGAGGGGATGCCGATTTCGACCATTCGCACCGGGTACCCACTGTCTCTCATGGGGACACATATTAACCTTTTTACACTTGGAGGCTTCTCGGTCTGTGATGGGCAGACTCACAAGAGCTCTCGAGTCAACGCACACATACATGTAAGACAAGGGACAACATCCATGCCCAAGGCGGGAAGCGAACCTGCAACCCTTCAAACTGAGGCACTGAGTCGGCACGGACTCTAACCACCTCGACCATCCAGGTCGGCGCTCACTGGAAGAGAGAGCTTTTAATGTTAATTGCGTGAACGCATTGCGTTGTGCGCATTGCGTTGAGCGCATTGCGTTGAACGCATTGCGTTGTGCTGTGTGCGGCCAGTGGCCAGCTGAAGAGCGTCGATGCGGGGGCGCCGTGAAGCTGCCTCTTTCCAACGAGATCTACTGCCGCATGACGCTATGCCTCATCTCCGCGTGGCACGAACCTGCGGCGCGGGACTTCTTCTTCACCAGGGTCTACCACGTGCACGTAAGCAACCACAAGATGGTTTCGTTATACACGGCGTCTCAGGATAAATAAAACACCCTTCTAGGGCATGTAGAAGGCTCAAAAATGACCGCCTTTGACAATAAACATGTAAAGGAAAAATTGCATGTAAGTGGTCATACGTATGTATGCATGTATGGTATAATTGCATGAATGTGGCTATTAGCCCTGATAGTTAGAAAACCTCGTATGCACAATGACCAGCAGGTACGAACTAGACGTGATGTACCAAACATCAGTACACAAGGAATTACCTAAAAACAGAAGAAAATGCGTCATGTGAAATCATTCCAACTTGGTCCGTTGCATAAAATTTCCCGCTAAATGTTAAATGGCAAAAAATGATTATTTTTGACCCCGCTAGAAATTTGTAAAGTTGCTCAAGACACATGTATAGAGACGTTAGCCTAAGGAGGGATGAAAGTAATAACTAATGCAGACAACATAGTTGAAAGCCTTGTCCAAGTGCTTATCAATTGGCTATCCTTCCTTCATTCGGTAGTTAGCTGTTGGTTGTGTCTAACAGTTCACTTGTACGCCCCAATTAATGTAAGTAAAAATCGCTTTTTCTATTCACTTTTTCTTATCACTTAGTACCGCTACCGGTCAATTGTAAGCAGTAAGAGTATCGTTTCATTCAAAGAAATAAAGTGTTCGGGGAAAGCACGTGTTTCAATAATATAATTAATATTTCGGTCATTAAGTAACTGTTCTGAAAGTAATTCCATTCGGGGTTAGTTATATTAAATCCCACTCGTTCATTAGAAATTTCAGTTTTTTCGCCAAGCTTTGCAACCCAGGAAAATAACGGAAATATCTAATGCTCATTGCTATTACGTATGATAAATTCCCGGACGATACGGGATTATTTTTGCTAGTTTTCAATAGATAGGTAATAGAAGACTTGAAATAAAAAAGGATCTAAGTACCATTTCTGTTAAATATAGATTTTACCAGAATAATGATGAATGAATCAAGCTCGCTACCGCTTACCCAATAGAGAGAAAGTTATGTAATGCTAAGCGAAAAAACGAGTTTTCGGCAGAAAAACTTTATTACATGGTTCTGGTAACGAAAAGTGGATAGATACAATGCTAAATTTAGAAAAAGAATCCCCTAACACGTGGTCTAGCCAGAATTCCGAGTTTTGTGGGTCCTTGATGCCTAAAAATCGAATAATAGGTTAAACGTCCGCTAGCGGATAACCGATCAGCTGATTTTCTTAAAAATTGTTATTCCTCTATCGATCTGGCTGATGACGTGCACCCTTGAATTTGAAATCAATTTTTAATTTTGGGGGTACATTACATGAAGCACCTGGGACATTTTCAAAAATCTAAAAAAAATGGCTTCTTCGTTGATTAATTTTTTGTTGGTTAGTGTGAAGGACGTTTAAGAGAATAGTGTTGGTTTCATGTTCATTGAAAATCCTGCTTTTTCGAAAATTACAAAAGTTCAAAAGTTTTTCGGCATCTTCCTACAACTAAAGAGTGAGATTTTTTCCCTTAATAAAATTTGTTCCTTAAAGATACATTTTGAAATAAGGTCATGTACGTTTTTTTTATTTATTTATTTAAATTAGAGTTCTTTCCACGTAATTTTGTGTGAAAGTACGAACGAGGAAAACTTGCTGTTTTAGCACCACTAGTTTATTTCAAGCCTTCAATTAGTGCCCATTTTGTTTCCCGTTCCAGAGCTCACAAGACAGTGCCACCAACCTGACGGAGGTGGGCGACCACCTGCGCTGCGGTCGCTACAACGCCGTGCACCAGTTCGTGCACGACGTGCGTCGCATCCTCACGCACTACGCCAACGCCTCCTACGATACCTCCCAGGTGAGTCGGCCCGCTCCGCCCCGCTCTTACACCTCTCCCGCCAGTTCCTGGTGGCTAGCAAAGGGTAACCTCAACCCTTATCTCCCAATGGGCAGTGCATCAACTGATGTCACTGCCACGCCTCTGACAAGGAGGTCCTAGGCTCGAGTCCTGACGGCGGCAGGATTTTCGACACTAGATTTTCAGCTAGGTCGAATCCAGGTCGCTGTCTGGAGGACAATTCTAGCGGCCGGCTGTTCTGATCGGTAGTTTTCCGTGGTTTGCCCGATCAATACCAGGCGAATGCCGGAGCAGTACCCTACCAAACGGGCCACTGACCGCGCGCGATCTGTCCTTCCTCTTCCTTGTCCTATCCTCTCCCCTCACACAGACACACTTATACTAACTTGCACTACACTACCACATACTCCGGGAGACCGGTCGAGAGCAACCGGACGACTGGATAGTTCCATTAAATACTTTTTTTAGGGACTAAAACATAGTAAAACATGCATAAACTATATATCAGCATGTCCAGTAGAAGACAAAATAAAATGACGCAAATTATTATAAAAAATCAATTTCTTCCCGTTTTTCCGTGTTCTTCTCTCCTTAAGGCAGTAAATAGTGTACACGAACGCGTCCCGTTCACAATACACCTGATTTGCGCCGCAAATTCCTTTCATGTGCGTCGTAAAACCGACAGCGCGATTGTCGTGCGCGCTATGCGACGTAGTTTCGCGCGCGTTCTCTTTCTGCCAACACATTCGCTCTGCAGGAATTCATTTCGCTCGCGCAAAACTGAATGTTGTGCACAGCATTCGGCGTTATTTTCTGCATGTGCGGCGCATTTGTATGCGTCATATTTTGCATGTTTGCAGAGGCTTTAGGTACCGCGGTTCTCTCTCTGGGAAATCTCAAAATATATTCAAAACACTTCCCCGTCTCTAAATTCTTCCTAAATTATCGTAAACAATTCACACATTCAAGTTAAACCTTTGTAAGTTCTTAATATTAGACAAATTTATTACGTATCAAATATTTAAAATTAGAATAAACTTCTTCTCCTAGTTAATTATTTTATTAACAATTATTTATAGGTACTCTTTTTACAATTTTTATGTAATATTTTATGAAATTTTGCTCGGGCCCGGACTTCTCTTCATTGTCAGAGCTCTCTAAGCAAATGTTTCTTTTCCTTATGTTTATTAAGCCCTGGGGCTGGCGCGCTGACGCTACACTCCTCAGGCAATGACCTATTTCATCGAGATCTCGAGTTCCACTTCATATATTATCAAAATACAAAATATTGTTAATTTTGTCTGACTCGAGTCTTACGTCTTAAAATTTTTTATAGTGAAACACCATGATGTTATGAGAGGAAAAAAACATCAGAAAAGTCAGGTGTACCAAGAGGAGAGTCTTTCAGTGTAGTCTTGTGGACTGACAATTTTCCTCCACAGAGCAAAAAACGATAGTGTTCAATTCTATTAATGTTTTTAATCTTAAATAAATATACATTTATATATTTGGTCATTTATATATTTGGTCATTTATTATAATAAAAACGTGTTGTAAATTAGAGAAAGAATTTTTTCAGAATGTTTCTGTGATCTAATATTTTAGCCGAAAAAGAATTGTAAGGGCATTTAAAATGATTGATTTGTTGACGCTCAGTTTTATGCTAGTCGATAATACGTTTTTTAAAAAAAATTTAAGTTGAATTAAGGTCAACATGGTGTTTCATTGATAGAAAATAATTATTTCGGGTTATATTAGTTTTACCATTATCACTGCTTATCTTATGGAAAGGTATGTACAGTTTTAGTAATTTATTGTCACAAACTTTTAAAAATTCTATTAGTTTTGTAATAATTTGTCCACCTTGGATGGTGGACTGTTACATTCAAAATATCCGTTCAATAAGTGTCGCAAAAAAATCAAAATTACTCAACAAATGTTTATCTCAGATGGCAATATGTATATCATTCGATTTCTCTTTTTACACACGTCATGATAGACTAAGAAATATGTAATTCAATTTGAAGAAAAAGTTTGTTCAATATCTCGTAAAATGCAAGCGATAAAATAGAAACGAATTAATTTATACCTATTCCCTCAAGCACTTTCCTAAAAAATGTATTGCAATAACTTGAACCCTTCAAAAATTACAGGAGGCGCTTAAGTTACATCCTGTATATGATAAGAGAAATTTAGGGGTTATTTATTTATTTAACGTCAAAAATGCAGTTGAAACTGCGTATGACGTGCTATGGGGAAAAATGAATTGTATCGTATTTGTATGAAAATGGATTGTATCGTATGAATTGTATTGAACTGTATCGTATCGTGTAAAAATGAATTGTTATCGTATCCCGTGTCAAGTGAAGTGTGTCTCCGTCCGCAGGCCCTGCCGCGCGAAGATGAAGTGCTGGCGGTGCGCATGCGCTTCGAGAAGACGCTGGCGGAGTTGTTCCCCTCCCACGACTTCACCTTCATCAACGGCGCGCCCGACGAGACGCACAGCCTCTTCTACGGGTCACGCGTGCAGCGCGCCGAGCGCCTCGTCTTCAGGCACTTCTTCCTGGAGCGCGTGTGCGAGATCCTCACCATCCCGGTGCCGTCGCTCCGGCCGCCGACCCAGTCTCTGCCCAAGGCCTCCGCCCAACGCGCCCTCTACGGCCAACGCGCGACCTCCGGCGGAACCACCACCACCACCACCACCGCCGCCGCCGCTTCTGGATCTTTAGGCGCCTCCGGACACCTAGGCGCCTCTGGACACCTAGGCGCCTCCGGACACACAGGCTCTGCCGGGCACCCAGGCGCTTCCGGCCACCTAGGCCCTGCCGGACAAGTCCGCCACTTCCCCGCTGCGCAACCCGGCCCGTCCGGCGACTCCGGCCCCATGGACCTCCAAGGGTTCTCTCTACCACCCGTCCATTGGCAGAATGTTCGCATCAGCGATATCACTTCCCAGGCCCAGCCCAACCGACAATCAGCGCGCCCCAAGTCGCAGCGGAAACTATTCGACTCGTGATTTAAACCCACAACTTGACTTTCTTTGGACAATTGACAGACTTTTTTTTCGAAAAGAATGATTTGGTTTAATGTTGTAAATATTTGGACCGTTTCTTGAAGCAGCATGTACAGGTTTCGTGTGGAATCAGCGAACAAACAAAGCAGTTTCGAGAGGAAATCAGTGCCCTGTGAGGAGTAATGGTTTTCTGCCAGGCCCGTTGCTCGACATCCGTTAACATTCCAAGACTTGTGTGATTTAAGAACGTTCTGTTCTCCGAGGATCTGTGAGAACTCGCCTACTCACTGTGGCACGTCTCTTCGCTTCTCGGAAGTGTTCCGCAACGCATCAAAACAAAGCAACAGTTCATAACAGTTATTTCATGTAATTTTTTAAACATCTTTGTTGAACTTGATTCTACTGGAATTTGATTAAACTTTTTAATTATTAGAATACGTGGCCATTTCTCTTAGTAGGGAACTTGCTGCGAAAATTGTTTATTAGTATTGTAACGATCTTGTGTGGCACCTAAAGTCCTAAAAGTTTTCACCTCTTTACATGGATTGTTCTTTGTATCATGACTTCTCTGATGTATAGATGCATATTTTAAATAGTCATTTTCATTTGACATGAAGCCGGGCTGCTGTTCTAAAAACTAGTGTTTCTAGAGAGTTTTTTGACTGTTTTTAATGTCACTATATCTGTTTCACATGTATTTTCTCTCCCAAGAAAAATATTTTCATTCTCTTCGAATCATGAATGCCAGAAAATATTCTTTGAGACTGGTTTACAGAAAGTCAAAATTGTTCTGATGAAAATTCTTTCGGATATAAAAATCTCATTGTTAATAGTAAGTTTAGAAGTCGCAACATTTTGGTTTTAAAACATTAACATATCAGTTACAGATGTACTTACTGGATAGAAGAAAAGTGTAAATAACTATTTGTCATAAACTATATCCGTGAATTAAATTTTTGCTAATTCAATATTTTAGATTTTCTGTTATTTTTTTCAGAACAGTTTTGAGTTTTTCATTAGGTTCGGAAATAATAAAGAAGGCATTCAGCATTACATCAATGTTGTATATCGATTAAAGCACTCACTCAATAGATTATTACTACTGGAGTTTTGTCTCTCATCCATGTATGTTTTGAGGTACAAAAATAAATGTTTAGTCTTCTGTTGGTTCTTCCATTTCCTCAAAATTCTCTCCAATCCAACCTTCCGCTTAGAACAGGTCCATCAAAATGCTGCATCAAGGGCAAGGAGAACCCTCTGCAGCAGCAGAAACTGACAGGGTGAAGACAGGGACAGCGACGATCAAGGGAGAGAGAATCAAGGGAAGTGTAAAGAGCTGTTCGTTAGCAGACCAATATTCGAATTGACGATATTTAGCTTCACACACGCGAATACTGGAAGCACAGTTGGGAAAAGTACAGAATTGATTAAATCTCGTTGATGGCTGGCTCAGTGGGGACTTTGTGTGATAAGAAAGTGAAAAAATTGAAGAAATAACTGAGATGCAGTCGGTGGTGCAACAAAAAATATGCATAGGGAGAAAGGATGAAGTGACAATATAGGGGAATTAATTGAAAGTGAGGTAGATTGGAATACTAATTTGAGATAGAAGAAAGTAGGTAAACGTATTAATAAATCTACAGGCGGAGGAAATTAAAAAGGGGAAAGCAGGAATAATTTGTTAAGAGTGGAATAGATTAGAAGAAAAAGTTTCATGTGAAATGGCTGAAAAAAGGTTCTTGAAAGAGGTGGCATAATTCAGATTAGATTGAAAAAGTTTTCAGTAAAATGAACAATACAGGGCAGAGAAAGGAAAAAGAGAAAAAGTGAAAACAAGTGAAGGAATGATTAAAAGGAAAACCTTAAGGGAGGTGGTGACAGTGCTAATTGGTTCTGACAGTCGAAATAAAATCGTGGAGGAATGCGCTAACGAGATATTTTGATCAATATTTACATTGAAAGAGATTAGTGTATTACAAGTGACCAAAATTATTAAGAGAAAAAACAAGAGATAGTTGAGAATAAAATAAGATTATACTCTTAGAACAATTTGAATGAAGATACATTAATTTGGCAAGGCTAAGAAGTTAATAGGAATTCTGGGTTTATTCAAGAAATGTAGTAATTCAGTAAAAAACGTATATTGAATAGGATATGTTGAAATAAAAAGGTCCATGAGAATGGGAGTAAGGTTGGAAACACGAACGTTGCGTTAACACGCGTTACTAAACAGACTAGCTGCGTCAACGCACGTCGATGCCAGCGCACAAAGCGCAGAGTGTCTGATTCGGTTCTCATCATGGATGCAGTCGAAACAGCTTTTATAGGTTATGTGGCACTAAAAATTATAAGAAAAAGTCCAGGAGGCACTGGATACATCCTGTTAATTAATAGTGAGAAGCTCATTCATGATAATTGCTTTTGAATAAGCTGCGGGAAGACAATTTTTTGATTATTTTAGAGTGGCTCTCCAAACTACAAGAAGTGTTCCCAAGTTAGCCTGTTATCAAAATCGGAACTGAAATGCACAAACTTTCTCAAGATTAATTTTATCTCATTACCAGAAACCAAAACTCTGGCAGATTGCATTTTTAAATGCATTAAATCTGTCTTCAATTTTAAAGTGAATCTGTACAAATTATACCTTCATGATTGAAATACCACAGTTTTTTTTAAATACATGTAAGCCTGTGGGTAATCAAGCTTGGCTAGGTTGGTAATCATGTCTGGCTCGCTCTGTCGCTTGTCGACACGCGCGTGAGAGGCAGTTCGTAACAAGACTCCGAACTGAGAGCATTGATGGCATTGATGTATACAAAGGCTTGCTATCGGCATTGTATTGATTCAGGTTGGTCTTAATCTTTAGTTTTAAGTATATTTGTTTACCATTGTATTTCTGTTTTTAGCTAATCTGTACATATTATTTATATTACAGTTGTTTACTGAATCTTTATGTGTCGATTCTAACCCTAACTCCGCTCCTTTGAACTCTTTAAATTGTGGCTTACATACACATGCCTAATTTTCGAAATAAATGCGTTTTGTTGCCCTTATTTAATTATTTATTAATTTATGATTACATATTGCGTACAGATATATTTTAATTTATTTCAAAACCTCTAAAATGACAGTGACTTCACCGAATGTCTTTTATTGTCTTTCAGTCAGTTCGTATTCTCTTCGCAACAATCAATGTTGTGCAAAAGTGTATAAATAACAGTAAGTATTTTAATTATTGCTTGTGATTTTACGATAAGGCAATGCTTTTTGTTGCAACCTTGCAGCAAGATGCCAAAATTCCGTGCTCCTTTACGCAGTAAATAAAAAGGTTATGCTAATACTTTTGAATCTGACGAATTTTGTATTTATGTTAAAAGTACTTGCATGCAAAATATGTGAGCAGTCACTGTACTACGAAAAACACATATCGCAACACACTAGTACAGCCAAACACAAAAATGCGCTATCCAAGGCTTCTAGGCAGAATGTTCCTTTTGCTTTCAGGAGTAATTGCAACTCGAGTCGAAAATCTCAATTATCATTCGACGTACATAAAGCTTCTCTTGGTGCCGGAATCTTTTTTTGGTAGTTACAGAATCGTATTTTAAGACAATTTTTGGAGAAGTATGTGAACGAATCTGTACAGCCAGTCAAGTTTGCGAGAATGATACGATGACACAATGAAAATCATTAGGGATACAATTTAGAATGAGGTCACGATTTGTATCGACGAGTCAACTGATCCTATGGGTCGTTTCATTACTAATGCCAGTGTTCCACCATTACATCC
>BLKR01017032.1:0-16534 GCA_011170035.1 Teleogryllus occipitalis
AAAATATTTTAATGGTTCACTTCTCCAAAATAACGATAGAGTTGTACTTAAAATATAAGCCAGCATTTGAAAGTAGTTTTAGGAATAAATGTAAATTAAAAGATTTGTTGCTTTTCTTTTTCTTTGTTCGATTCTAAGAAGTAAATAAACTGTGTATCTCCCTCATCAGAAAGAACAACCGTATCATCTCATTTGATGTATTTTCAGACATTTAATGTTTGCAGTGGTATTGTGCCGAGGTTATCCAACCGACATTTTTTAAATACACTGACTGACGAATTTAAGTTTATTTAATCCGAAGCAAAATAATGAAATCCTTTTTGGTATATTTCAGAGCTGCTCGAAAGTGAGCGGAGCGAGGATATAAGAGATAAATAATACCGGTTGATTTATAGACATAGAATGCAAAGGGTTTGCCTACTTTTCTTGAGCATCAAGTATGGAGGATAATGTAAATTCGAACCATGAATATACACGTATGTATTTCAAGTTGCATGCTGCGAGTTTCAGACAGTATTGCGAAGTTTCACTTAATGTTTCCTAGCAGCAATTCCCAAGCGCCGTTTAGCATCATTTTGTTTATTGGCTCCTTTGCAGACTCCTTCCTTCCTTTATTTATTCACCGAAGGAGTCTCCGTCTTTCTGCACGCGTTTTCGCGCGAACAGCCAAACAGTTCAGGAACTCTTGGGCGGTAGTTCATTATGCCTCCGCCGTGGCGCTGGGTGTTTCATTCGACGCTGTTCACCTGAGCGGGATGCGTACTTGGCGTTTATTCATGCGCTCCGCTTGTTTATTCAAAGTCGTGGCATTTGCATGCCATCGTCGAATTCGAGTTCTCCATATCGCAGCTCTTTGAATTTAGAGTGGTTCGGGGAATATAAATGTCTTGAGAGGAACAATACTTCTACAAGGTTGGTAATGAATCTTGTAGGAACAATTTATTCACGGAAGGTCTTAGCGCGAATGTTTGTGCAACGTCAGCGTATTGTTATAAGGCACATTTGCAAAAGCTACGCCTGTGTCGTTGCAAAATCGCAACAGAATATTCGAAGACTGGCGGTTCTACGTTCGTGACCTACCAGAGACTGAAATTAAGTACAAGGTAATTGGCTGGATCGGATAACACCGTTAGTTCGGAAAGTTCTACTATTTTGATCTGTTGCACCGTGGTTTCCTCCGGCCAATTTCAGGGAGACGCTGGAGTACTACCTTACACAACGGGCCACGGATCTCTCCCGATCCTTCCCTGTGTCCCCCACTCCATGCTTATAAGGGCACTGTTTGATACCCCTTCCTCGTAGCTCATTTAAAATTATTCCGGCTACAGTGCGAGTTCGCGAACATCGGGTCAGGACACGGATTGAACTAAAGAACTATACGATGAAGAAACGTGTATTGCATCGATTGATTCTAGTGGTAATAACTTAATTATTTTCTGTTTTATTAAAAATATTATATTTCTGATTTCACCTTAAATGTTTGTGGTCTCTAATCGAAATAAGGTGTCATTTCAATTAATGTTTTGAGAATTTCACAGAATATTTATTGTATATTTAAGTGGAGAGTTGTAATTATTATTTTTACTTCATAATATAGCGGAACTTTTCTCATTATAAAATTAGTATTTATAAGAAATATTGAGAGAGCAAAGGATAATTTCCAACAATTTAAAACATTTTGTGTTCTCGAATTCTCTCCACGAGGCAACCTCTTTCCCGGTTTCCAACATAGCATGTCAGAATGATCATATTCACTAACTAATGAATGCTATCGAGAACGGAATACGGTATTAATTAGCATCTGCTTCAAAGAGAACGGAAGCATTTTGCGTCGGCGTGCGGTGTCTCATCGTGCTATGTCTGCGAAACGCTCGTAATTAAATTATTCGTTATGCATATAACTTCCAAGTGTAAATAGAACAACAGAATATTATGTTAGGAACAAGGTCAATGGAGTTGCAATTAATGTGGGGACTTAGCATGTAACGCTCATAATTAAATTATTCGTTTTGCATGTGACTTCCAAGTGTAAATAAAAGAACAGAATATGTAAGGAGCCAGATCAATGGAACTGCAATTAATGTGGGGAGATAGCAATTACGGATGGGATGAGTAGCAATAATGACGTACAAAACTGTGATCGAAAGGCAATTGAAAGTTATGAGAGAGAAGCGTAGTTGCGTAATTACATTGATCTGTGCTACCATACTTATGAAAGTGTATGGTTATGCGGTACCCTGATCTTTAAAGTTACTTATGATGTGTAGTGTATTTTAGTATTTTAAAAAGTGGTCTAATTTTCGGAGTCTTCTCATAGTTCAATTTGAGATTGTTGGTATGCACCCCGAAGCCTGAGTCAGCCACCAGTCGTCTTTTCTCAGACTAGTTACAGTGTTGCTTACTCACAACACACAAGGGGAATTTCAGACAAGATGAAAACACCAATTTTAAAACGTATATACACTACAACCAAAAAACATCCAATGCGCTTTAAATGAAGGAGATGATGATAATTCATCTAATTATTAATAGATAATTGTCTAATAAATAACTATGTATGTGAAGTATGTTCTTTTACATAGTGAATGTTTCAGCCCTTTATTTGGCCCGGTTGAGGCCTGCAGTTATTTATGGCGTTATTGGGTCGGTATAGTCCTACTTCGTCGGCCAGCAACCGATTTCCCCCTTGCCTGGGTCTAGTTAAATTCCCGCGCTTGGGGGTAA
Source organism: Teleogryllus occipitalis (assembly GCA_011170035.1). Lineage (NCBI taxonomy): Eukaryota > Metazoa > Arthropoda > Insecta > Orthoptera > Gryllidae > Teleogryllus > Teleogryllus occipitalis. Next base: position 2,725 of record BLKR01017032.1, read on the forward strand.
GAGCGACATGAGGCGAACATGACGTATTCTAAGCTACAACTATATTTTTGTATATATATATATATATATATATATATATATATATATATATATATATATATAGAGAGAGAGAGAGAGAGAGAGAGAGATAAACTGACATAATTATACACTTTATGTATAAATTGATAGAATTTTTATATTCCCACAAACGGGAACAACGGTGTCTTTCGTTATGATTGCCAACTGTAAACCAAATAAATGTCGAAACGTTGACTCTGTAAATAGCAAACTCACGATTCTCCACGTATATGTATACCGCGAGGTCAGCATCAACATAACAACTAATAAGAGACAAATTGCAGCCTTATAAACGTAATTCGTTCGATTTGTTTCCGCGTGTGGCTTCGCTTGTGTTTTCGCTGTGTGTCCGCGTACGGCGTCTGCGCGCCGCGCCGGTTGCGCCGCTCGGAGCGGCGGGTGGCGAGCGGTTTGGGTCCGCTGGGAGTGGAGTGGAGGGGAGCGGGGATCTGGGTGGGGGGAGACGGACGGCAGGGAGCAGATTACGACCGTAACTCGCGCACGCCGCGGTCGCCAGTCGTCACGAATGGCGGCGGCCGCGTAAATCTGATGCCCCACCTCGCCACCCACGCCCCCGCCCCCGGCCTTCCATCATCGCGCCTCACCCCGGCTTCTTCTACCCCTCCCCGCCTCTCCTCACCCGAGGTCCCGCAGCACGAGTCTCCACGAGCACACCACCGCGTCTCCCCGTGCCCTCCCTTCCTGTCACCGGGAGCGGTAGCTCAGTGCATCGACTGATGTCACTGCAGCGCCTCTGACCGGGAGGTCCTAGGTTACACTCCCCACGGCGGCAGGTTTTTCGGCACTAGCTTTTCAGCTAGGTCCAATTCAGTCGCTGTCTGGAGGAGAATCCTAGCGGCCGGCTGCTCTGATCGATAGTTTTCCGTGGTTTCTCCGATTAACACCAGGCGAATACCGCAGCAGTACCCTACCAAACGGGCCACGGACCGCGCGCGATCTGTCCTTCCCATTCCTTGTTCTAACCTTTCCTCTTAGACACACACACTAGCATGCACTACACTACCACATATTCCGGGAGACCGGTCGGGAGCTTAGAGCTTGTACCGGCTGGGCCGGTGCCCCGCTGGTGGGAGAGTCCTGGTTAGGGGGAAACCCCACCAGCCGACGGTAGGTCGGCGCCGGATCTCGCCATCCAGCGGGGGAAGATCACAGCCATCTCTAGAGAAAAAACATGCACTACACTAACGGGACTAATGACCAAAGCAGTTGACGCGCCCGGAAACACGAAAAAACAAACCAAACCAAACCATCTCTTCCTGTCTGCTTCTACCCCAAGGCGCGTCCTTATACTCAGAGTCTCTGCACCCCATTCCATCTCTCCTCGCCCCACTCCACCCAGTCATCTTTTACTCTACCTCATATCCATGTACCCCAGCCCGTCTCTGCATATCCTGTTGTGTCGTGATGAGTAAGACGGCAGGATTTTTAAAATGTGTTCATTTAATTTGTTCATAATATACAAGGATAGCTTAGGATTTGTACATAGCATATATCATCCGCGTGTCGTTTGCGGAAAACAGATGATGATTCTCTAATAACAACCTTCAGATGTCGATATGGCACCATGGTAATCTGTTGTCATGGTCGTCAGGCGGGACCGTCTCTCATAAAGGGATGAGACAGCTAGTCTGCGATGTTACACTCCCACTCTGTATTCTTTTACCCCACCACATCGCAAGGAACCCTACCCTGTCTACCCATTTCCCATACCGTCTACCCATATGCCACCCCGTCTCCTTGCACCCCATCCCGTCCCCGTCTACTCCACCCCGTCTCAGTGTACCCCTTCCCGTGTCCGAGTACCACACCCCCTGTCCTAGCATCCCACTCCGACTCTTTGCTCCCCGAGTTTCCACTTCCCCCGTCACTCACCCCCACCCCTACTCCATGTCCCCCGCTCCCTGCGTTCCCGCAACCTGCCTCCCACCACCCTACCCTCTCCCGCGCAGTGCATCTCGGAACCTGCTCACAATTTCTTTCACCCTGCACCCAGCCACCCTACTTTTTCTCGTTCCTGCGCGTTGCCTTCCATACCGTTTCCAATATATCACATTCCTGTTGGCCTTCCCACACCCCTCTTACCTGCATCCCTGTAACGCGCCCTCTCTTTGGCACATTTCCCTTACCATGCTGCTCGTGGTGTCCGTACGGTTCATTAATACATTCCATGCTTCTAGTGTGCGTTATTTCTCTCTACTTTTCTAATATTATAATATAATTTAAATTAAAATATTTATCATTCCTGTAAATAAGATTTAATTTGATCTCTTCGATTTTAAGAGCATATTTGATTAATAAATTATTGGGTGTTTCCTTCCTTAGTGACGATTCATAGTAACAATTCCGTGACATCAAATTGAGTTGAATAAACTCTCTCTACCGTCTGCGCTCTCGCTTATGTTTTAATTTGACCTCCTATCTTGTACCTAGTGGAAGATATTCGCATCTCTGTTGCAAAACCATGTCATTTACCAATCTAACCAGTCATTTATTTAGTTCTTCTCGTGGCCTCGTCTACCCATCCTACCTCTCCACATTGCCGCTCACGGTCTACTACTCATGCTTCTATCTGCCCACCTGCCTAATCTTTCATTTGTCAGCCTCATCAATCTCATTGTTCAGATCATTACGTTCAATCTCGCCGTCGTGCCTACTTTGCCCACTTCATCTGTTTACCAATCTGCCTCGGAAACTAACAGCACTGCATCGCATCATGGATCGAAATGCAGGGGAAATCAGCTCGACCCCGACCAATTCATCGTGTGAACCTGGACAATGAATTCATTTCATTTACATCGCTCTCATTATTCACGCTGTTATCGAACTACTTTGAGTTTTTTCATCGCAATTGACTGAAAGTTAAAAAAAAAGGAACAAACGAAAGTATTGTGCAAATGAGGAAACTGTGGGTGAAATAAGTAGTTTGCTAGTTTGAAGATGTCAAAAATCTGTTGAATGCTTGAAACCATTGATCTTAAGGTGAAAATTTTACCATTATTGGGCATTGTTGTTGGTATTACTATTATTATTATTGTTATTATTATTATTATTATTATTATTATTATTATTACGTTATTTTGTGTATGATTTATTCATTTTATTTTCTATGCAGAGAGTGCCATTCGTTATCATCAAAGTGCGTTGATACATTTACATAAATGTATTCAGAAAATTAGTTACTAATTACAATTGCAAGTAAGAAACACTTAGTTTACAGAAAAATCACCATTAATAACCACTCGTCTGTAAACACTGCCTGGATAATTCGAAACTGGGACGCTAGAGTACAAATTCCGTAACAATAATTTTCCCTGATAGCCACGTGAGCTTGTCGGTGAGCAGAGCGCACCCATATGTTGCTGTGTCACGGCGCCTGTCCCAGGGACGGATTGACACCGCAAGCGTCACCGCAGGCACCGATGGTCACCGCAGCCGCCGCCGCCAACGCTGCGGTAGCGTCGTCGATGTCGAGCACTTAGTACGCGTCGCTGCCGCCAGAGAGAGAGCTCGTAGCGGATTGACATATGATCCTTTCCAAGTCCGTAACTGTCCCCCGGTGTTTGTGACATGATGTAATCATTACTTCGACATACCACGTGAACTGGCGTTATTTTATTATTTGCTTGTTTGAATTTTACGTATTAATAGTATAACAACGTAGTATGTACAATGTAACAATGCATGTACAACGTAAAAATACCGGAACTTTATACTTCGTTACTGATATACCTTCTCTTAAAGTTCTGATTAAAATGCTTTCATTTTCTTATGAATTAATAAGTGATAAGATAAAAATTTGATTTATCACTCGTAAAATGCCAAACTAATATCTCATTCCAAAAAATTATGACGTTTTTGGAAAACTCCATATCAACATTTGGATTCAAATTATTTGAAGAGCATTTTATTCAGGTAAATAACAATTATTCAGAAGGTTTTGTTTACGTGTGTCCTAAAGTTAATATCCTTTTTAAGATAGTTCGGAACATTTCCAATTACTGAAATACAATCATAAATTTGACAAAGTACCATTTAGGGCATTGGAAAGACATTAAAGTATATATGTATTTTTTTTACTTATTACTACTGAACAATGGTCTCTCATTATTTGAGGACGCATTCAAATGTTCAGTTCACTATGTAGTTCTGAAAAAATGTTATCTTTAAAAGTAAGTAGTTTTTTTTACAAAAGGACGTAATCCGAAAAAGAAATTGTAAAAGTAGTAATAAAAAACGTTAGTTTTCGTTAAAGGTTTCAATAGATACTTCTTAATAGAATGGAGATTATATCCTACATGAATTTAGGCAAGTATCCAATAGTTTAGTGTAAGCGCTGAAATAACAATTTGAAACTGACGATGGAAAAATACGAATGGGTTCGTAGAAAACTAACCTAAATAAATTAAACCAACCATAGATTGACGATATCGAACAATACCATAAAACATTTTCAAATTTTCTCACATTATTTCACCGAAAAGAAATATTAATATTTCATAGAATGTGAGCTGAGTTTAGCTGTATTATTATTTTCTGTTTTATAATGCAACGCATTACAATAAATAAAACAACGACAAAAACATGTCCAATTTTAAGTCGCGCGAGGGAACACACGTACATTAATGGCATGCTAGATAGAAATGCATAAACAACTTGTGAATTTCAGCAGTCTTTGTATCATATTTAGCTCTTGTAAAATCTTGAAAAAATAGACATAAATCAAACAGAAAATCATCATTCATATATGTCACAAGTGTTTGGTGAAAATGTCAAAGATGCCGATGAATGATTGTAATCTCATGCAAATTTCGTGCAATGTGGAAACTAATAATAGCAATGATGATGATAATAACAATAATAATTACAGTAGCGTAAAGAGAGGTTGTGGAGAAGTGGGGGATGATGTTGATGTGGTTATACGTATTAGAAGAGAATAAAGAACATGAAATTACTCGTGAGGTACTGAAAAATATATTGTCACTAGATCGTTATCTATGAGTATACAAGAAATGTTTTTCAGTGGTGGGAAGGAAGAACAAGTTAATTAGATTGTCCTTTATTCTAGGTGACATTATCTGCAAACTTCATGAACCCTTAATATTGAGATAAGCTTGCGTTTCAAGGTTCTTCAGTGAATAATATTGTCACCAGTTTACACAGCTCTTACTCTTCGTTTACTTAATATGCACAATATTATTCTCTGACTCTTTGTTTACTTAATATGCACAATATTATTCTCTAAATATGCGACAATGTTATATCTCTTATTTATTTCTCGAGTAAATTTGCTTAGTAAAATATTACATCGTTTGCTTCTAGTTAAGGTCTTGAAATATTCTAGATTAAATGTAACATTTTATAAGAAAATAAAGAAAACGCTGTAGAGAATTTGTATATACTAGTAGGGTAGAGTAAATAGTTCAAATGCAAATTTCTAACAAAATTTGCACTAGAGGTCTTTAAGTTTATAACGTTACGAAATGTTACGGAACTGAAGGGTGATCGCGAATGTAAAGTGAAGGTGCAGTGGCTTCCTTAGTGAATTCTATTCTTGAGGGTTAATTTTTATTTTTCGTTAAATGAATGTGCAGGAAGTGGAGAGTTATTGTAAGACGTTTGAATCACGTATCTGACATTTTTGTTTATATTTCTTTCTGAGCTACAATTGCAGTTTTCTGTTCAGAAATTGTATTAAAATTAGCTTAATAAAATAAACAGGGCTTGGAGTATATGATACTCCATTATCCGGGATTTTATTATTCCAGAATACAAATGTCTGTCGTCCTTTTATTAATGAAAAAAAGGTTTTCACACAAAATTGAGATACAATTGACGTGACTTACTTAATATGTACTACATTTAAACATTGAGCACTATAATACATATATACGGAGAGGGAGAGAGAGTGAAAGAAAGAAAGAAAGAAAGAAAGAAAGAAAGAAAGAAGGGGAGAGGGAGGTGTGTGTGTGTGAGAGAGAGAGAGAGAGAGAGAGAGAGAGAGAGAGAGAGAGAGAGAGAGAGAGAGAGAGAGATTGATCTGTAATGAGCCAGAAAACCCTCCGGGTACCAATTTAAACATTAAATATTATTTTAATTATTATACTTTAAGTTATGCATACGTAGGGAATGGAGCCAGCGCGGACTGTTGATATGGTAGCGGTTGTAAATAAAGCCGTAGAGAAAAGAACGCCTGCAGTCCCCCTGTCATAATCTGCATTGGGGAGAAGGAAACAAAGCCCCTCGCAGAATAAGAAAGCGATGTGCCGAGGAGACGTAGTACACCCGGGCGTGCAAAGGTCGACCTCTTTCTGTCACGAGCATCCGAGCTTAGCACCTCATGTACGGTACGCTCCATACTGATTTTAGATGGGGTCGCGTTGTGGAGAGTACGTTAGATGGGTCGCGTCAGAGTAAATTAGCAAGAGCAGGACGTCGAATTTAGGAGGAAATTAGAATTGCTTATTATTATTATTATTATTATTATTATTATTATTATTATTATTATTATTATTATTATTATTATTATTATTTATTTATTTATTATTATTGATTATTATTGTTATTGTTATTATTATTCTGGGAGTAAGTAAAGGATGACTAAAATGATGTTAGCGTCATGCAGTTGTGGGGATCAAATAACAAACGGACACGCGTTATACGAAACACAATTTAGATGAGAAACTTCATCGTAGCCACATCATTCCATAAACGTTTTATTTGTGAATATTAGGAAGTGACGCGTACAGGCGCCCAACAGAGGCGTAAGAATAGGGAAGTATCGCGTGTGGGGATAATTTAATTAATAATTTTCTGACGAATGCGTTGACAATTCGCTACAGTTGTAGTCGAACATTTTAATCATAGGCAATACATTTTATTTAAATACAGGCTGATTAGTTATACTTGCAATTAATCAGAGAATCTCTATAGCCATACGAAGATTTACAGAAATCGCAGATCCGTTCGGCCCGTCTGCTTACGACCAAGTAAGTGAAAACTTGTCGCGTTTCGATAATCAGAGTTAAAAATATGTAAAGATAAATGTTATAATGATATAATAATAATATTATATATTCATATATGTATTATATATATATATATATATATATATATATATATATATATATATATATATATATATATAATAACAAGAGGAAACAGTTTGAAAGAAGGGCAATCAAAACTATTGGTAGAAGTCTAAGATTATTACAAATGGCATGCAAAACGTGGGGTAGATTAAATTAAAAATTTGTGAGAGAAATTAAGATTATTACGTGTCTTTAATTTAACCTTTTATATTAACACATTTGAACGCCTGAAAAATATTTTGGTTGCCCGCAGTTTTCGACTATCTACGAACCCTCTTCCCCGTTATTACTTACGATAATGGAAATTCTTTTGTGGGTGATACATTTAAAACGTGTACTTTAGTTATCTTCTTTCAACAAGAGTTTTATATTCTCACATACATAGTGAGTCTGATAGCAGGATACAAAAGGTATGCGTATTTAACTTTTAACCCTTTTTTACTATCGTAGTCCGAAAGCATTTAGATCTGTTTATTCTTCTACTTTCCTCTAAACTTCACGACCATTCTTCACATAGAGATTTTAGTGTTTTTGACGATCAGATAAATTGAATCCAATATTTCTGTCTCTCTATTGCCTCTAACTTCTCTCTCACCGTTTCACTCAAGAGCTGCAGCTCCTGGTCGGGCGATTGTGTGACATCCACAAACTCGAAGTGCTGCCGAAGGTTTTAGAAATCAGTGGGTATGGGGCCATATGGGGATGCGAGGCTAGCTTTATTCTCGAGATCCCTCTGGGTTAGATATTGGTACAGGATGGCAAAGAAGAACCGCGAACTGCCGGAGGCCTGTTACATAAGTTACTGTTCCTACATCAGCCTGAAATTGAGACGAAACCGCGGAAATACGTAACGATAGATGAGCTTTAACCAAGACATTATCTTCTATAAAAAATCCACCAAAAATTCGATGTAGATTTTAGATTTACCTACAATAATTCTCAAAACGACGGCAATTACAAAATCTCCATTAGAAATTATGTAAAGTGAGAATGATCAATTCAAGTGTTTCGTAAACATTTACCACTTTTAAATATAAAAAAGTACTACAAAAGATAAAGAAATGTCAACGGAATACAGTTCCTATTAACTGGAAAACTATAATACTTACGAATTGAGACGAATCAAATCGAGTTTATAGGAAAAGAGTGAAAATATATTTTATTTAAATAAGGGTTTTAATAACCAAATGGCTTAATTGCAGATAATTATATATGTCGTGACCGGCCGCACATGATTGAATGTGCCGCCACAGGAGCACGTCAGGGGGGCCGCCCCTTACCGCCCCTGGCGGCAGCGGCCAGCAGCAAGCGCGGGCCAGCGGTGCGCGGCTGAGTGCGGCCGCCACGCCTGAGCGAGCGGGGCGAGATTCGACCCCGCCCCTTTTACACAGCCAGTCGGCGGGCCTACGGCCCGGGGGGGCTATAAAACCTCGACGCGGAGCTGAGGCAGCGTCAGTGAGTGAGCGAGCGAGCAGCGGTGAAAGTGCGTCGAGACAGTGTTTAAGTGGTGGTTACGGTGAAGTGCGATAGACTACGACAACAGCGCTACGACAACGGACTCTTCTTTCTGGTCACTTGGTGGACTCGGCATACCTTGGTACATCTTCTGGACTTACGACAACACGGCTTCGTCTCTGTACCAATTCTTCAGGATATCCGGCACTATAGCTTTGTACTTGGTTTTTGGCAATAAATTGTTTATTGAACCTTTGTGTTTGTAACTTGGACACTTCAAATTGGCGACGAGGAGAAAACAACGACATGGAGTCCGAGCAAATAACAACTTTAATTACGCTGATGCAGCAACAGATGCAGCAACAGCAACAACAGATGCAGCAGCAGCGGCAGCTGGCGGAAGCACAGATACAACAACAGCAGAAGCAGCTCGAGTTGCAACAACAGCAGATGCAGCAGCAACAGCAACAACAGATGCAACAACAGCAGAAGCAGCTCGAGCTACAACAACAGCAGATGCAGCAGCAGCAACAACAGGCTGATAGGCAGATGGCGGCATTGTTGGAGGCGGTCAGTGCCCGCTCCCCTCCACAGTTCCCTGGTTTCCGGCCGGACGCAGAGGAATGGGCCGAGTACATACACAGGTTGGAGCAGCACCTACTGTGTTACAAGGTAGGAGACGCAAAAATGAAAAAGGCGTTCTTTTTGAGCTGCGTAGGTAACAAGGTGACCAACCTAGTGAAAAAACTGTTCCCAGAGAGAGAAATATCGAGTGTCAAATGGGCAGAAATGCTAGAGAAGCTCAACAATTACTTCAACAAAGTGCCTCATGTGGTAGCAGCTAGGTTCAAGTTTTTTCAGTGCAGAAAAAGTGAGGGACAAACACACAGTGAGTGGATTACAGAGCTAGCCGGGCTGGCGCGGCATTGTCAGTTCAAGTGCCCGCCATCAGATAAGGAAGTGTCATACGCGGAGACTTTAATAAGGGACATGGTAGTGCTACACACACCGGAAGAGAAAATTAGGTTTCAAGCCTTACAAAGTGATAACCCTTCATTAGAGGAAATACACAACCTATGTAAGACGTACGAAATGACTTGTGAGACAGCTCGCCAGATCGCAGCAGAATCGCACTTGCACCACATCAAAAACAGTGGGTCGGTACGCAGCGGAAAGACGGCAAAAGAATACGAGACCGACAGTGACTCCAGTGAGTATAGTGACAGTGCCGGGAAAGGTTACCGCAACAAAGGCGGCAACCACTGTGAGTGGAGGCGTAACCCCGACCCAGCGGCAAACCAGTGTTCAAGAGAGCCAGTGGCAGTGGAAGTGACAGTGACAGTGTGCAAAGAAAGAAGTCGTGTAAAAACTGTGAGAGGTTACATGCAAGAGAACAATGTAGGTTCAGAAACGCGCAGTGCTTTTGGTGCAAGAAAGTGGGCCACATTAGGGAAGTATGCGGAAAAAAGAGGCACGCGGAGCGGTACAAGAAACAAGAGCAAGACATGGAAATCGATATGATCAGTCAAGTGCTCGATACCAGCAAGCAAGATAAACTAATGGTCAAAATTGAGTTGGGAAAAGTGCCGGTGAGTTTCCTGCTAGATACAGGGGCCGCGGTAACACTCATCAATTTAGAAACCTACCAGCGGTTAGGGGCACCCAGGTGTCAGAGGGTGCAGAAAGGCTTGTACGCTTTCGGCAGGACCCCAATTAAGGTGTTGGGGAAAGTGTCGCTAAGGGCAGCTTACAAGAAGAAGCAGGCTGATATTGAAGTGATCGTGGTGGACCGCTACGACGTGACGAACATTTTGGGCCTCGACTCCTTTGATAAACTCGGGTTTGGAGTAATTGACTCAGTGAACCAGGTCGCGAAGAACGAAGAAACACAGGTCGTCGGGAAGCTAGAACAAGAGTTTCCAGAAGTGTTCTCTCCCGGGCTCGGGGAATGTAAACACTTCCGAGCAAGCATCCAGTTGAAGGAGGGGCACAAGCCACGCTTTTTCAAAGCAAGACCAGTCCCGTGGGCCCTCAGGGAAAAAGTAGCCGAAGAGCTGAGACGGCTGCAGGCGGACGGTGTTATCACTCCAGTATCAACAAGCCAGTGGGCCACGCCGTTGGTCGTGGTAAAGAAAGCCAATGGTTCGATTAGATTGTGCGGTGATTTCAAGAGTACTGTGAACCAACAGGTAGAAGTAGAGCAATATCCAATCCCGAAGCCGGAAGATCTGTTCTATAAATTGTCTGGTGGACGACAATTCTCAAAAATTGACTTACGGGACGCATACCTACAGCTGCCACTCGACCAGGAAGCCAAGGAAGTTTTGGTGATTAACACCCCGTTAGGACTCTTCAGATATAACAGGCTGCCATTCGGCGTGAATTCCGCAGCCGCACTGTTCCAGCGCTGTCTAGAACAGTTGACAGCAGAGCTGAAGGGCTGTTGTAACTACCTGGACGATATCATAGTCACGGGGAGCACGGAAAAGGAACACGAGGAAAACTTGAAGAGTTTATTTAAGGTGCTCCAGGACAATGGTTTGAGGGTGAACAAGGTCAAGTGTGAATTCTTTAAGGACCAGGTAGTGTTCTTGGGGCACGTGCTGGATAGCACCGGCATTTCACCCACTAGCCAGCACGTAGAAGCCATCCTACGACTGCCACCGCCAGCAGACGTGAAGCAGCTGCAAGCATTATTGGGAAAAGTGAACTATTATAACAAGTTCATTAGGAATTTTTCTACTATCGCAGCTCCACTAAACAAGCTGAGGAAGAAAGGAGTGAAATTCGTATGGTCCCAAGACTGCGAAAGAGCTCTGAGCCGGTTGAAGGAAGAACTAGTCAAAACAGTTAAGTTAAATCATTTTGTGCCGGGTAGGCTCACCACGGTAGCAGCGGACGCCTCTGAGTATGGTCTTGGGGCGGTGTTATCGCAGAAGGACAGCAATGGGGTGGAGAGGCCTATTGCGTTTGCGTCAAAATCCCTCAACAAACATCAAAGAAATTATTCGCAAATTGAAAAGGAGGCGTTAGGAATAATCTTCGCGGTGAGAAAGTTCAACGATTATTTATATGGCAGTAAATTCCATATAATTACTGACCACAAGCCGCTAGTGCAACTATTTCACCCTGGAAAACGGATCCCGGAGAGCACAGCGAAGAAACTGCAAAGGTGGGCGCTATTCTTGTCAGACTACAATTACCAGATCCACTTCAGGAGCACAACGCAGCACGCCAATGCGGACGCTTTATCCAGGTTGCCAGGAGGTCCGGACCTGGAGTTCGACAAGCTGGAGGAAGAGTGCCTCCAGATTGATACGGAAGAATGCCTGGTATTGTCGGAGTTCCCATTGGGAGCCAGAAGAATCGCGCAGGAGACGGATAAAGATCCAGAGCTGCGGGCAGTGAGGAATTATGTTAGGGAAGGCTGGCCACTTAGGTGCTTGAGGAGCAATGCATCCTGGTATAACAAGAAAGACAGGTTGACTTGCAAGGCAGGAGTGTTGCTCTTAGCCGGAGAGGAATTTACGAGAGTCGTCATCCCGAAGGTACTAAGGAAGACCGTATTGGACCTCCTCCATGAGGGACACTGGGGGGTGGTCCGCACGAAGCAGCTGGCGCGTCGTCACTGCTTCTGGGAGGGGATGAACTCCGACATCGTACAGTTGCTCAAGAGATGTGAGGCCTGCCAGTTAAATCAGAGCGCACCTAGGAAGGATTTGGTTCCCTGGCCTGAGCCTAGTGAGCCGTGGGAACGGGTACACATAGACTTCGCGGGCCCATTTTGGGACAAGATGTGGTTGGTCGTAGTAGACGCCAAGTCTAATTACCCATACGTAGTGGAAATGGCTAACACCACGTCGACTCAGACCATCAATGCGCTAGAAAGAATTTTTGTGACCGAGGGGCTACCGGTCACGTTGGTGTCAGACAACGGAACCCAATTCACATCCCAAGAGTTTGCGAATTTCTGCGCAAGCAATGGGATCCAGCATGTCTGTGCACCGCCGTTTCACCCGCAATCGAACGGGGAAGCGGAGAGGTTCGTGAGAACGTTCAAGACAGCCATGTCGAAAGCGCGCGCAGCAGGTACGCACAGGTCCAGAGCGCTGCTGCGGGTCTTGGTCACCTTCCGCACCTTGCCAGGCGCGGACGGCAGGAGCCCTGCCGAGGTACTTCACGGGAGACAACCGAGAACGTTGTTGTCACTGCTTAGCCCGGTGGATCCTTACAGGTCGGTAGGAACGCAACCAAGATTCCAGGTGGGTGATATGGTATATTGTACCTCTTTTAAAAAATGCCCAGCTTGGCTCCCGGGCATAGTAACGGCAGCAAAAGGGAACAGGACATACCTAGTCCGCACAGAGGGTAGGGTAGTGACACGCCACCAGGGGCAGTTGAGACCCCGGGTAAACCCCAGCAGGGTGGATTCACTCCCCAAGGTATCACAACAAGAGTTCTATAAAAAAGTGATGAGGGAAACCATTTACATCCCGCAGGAGACAGCCGCCGCAGGGACCAGCGGCCAGGACACAGCAGAACCCCCACCAGAGGAGGTCAGCGAGCCAGGAGGAGAAGGCGCAGTGGAGACACCCAGGGCGCAGTTGCGCCCCCGGAGGAGCACCAGGAGGGTGCGTTTTGCGCCGTATACGACGCAATTGGGCGCGGAGGGTGTCGTGACCGGCCGCACATGATTGAATGTGCCGCCACAGGAGCACGTCAGGGGGGCGTTACCGCCCCTGGCGGCAGCGGCCAGCAGCAAGCGCGGGCCAGCGGTGCGCGGCTGAGTGCGGCCGCCACGCCTGAGCGAGCGGGGCGAGATTCGACCCCGCCCCTTTTACACAGCCAGTCGGCGGGCCTACGGCCCGGGGGGGCTATAAAACCTCGACGCGGAGCTGAGGCAGCAGTCAGTGAGTGAGCGAGCGAGCAGCGGTGAAAGTGCGTCGAGACAGTGTTTAAGTGGTGGTTACGGTGAAGTGCGATAGACTACGACAACAGCGCTACGACAACGGACTCTTCTTTCTGGTCACTTGGTGGACTCGGCATACCTTGGTACATCTTCTGGACTTACGACAACACGGCTTCGTCTCTGTACCAATTCTTCAGGATATCCGGCACTATAGCTTTGTACTTGGTTTTTGGCAATAAATTGTTTATTGAACCTTTGTGTTTGTAACTTGGACACTTCA